>JAULBS010100371.1:0-16178 GCA_032355785.1 Symmetromphalus regularis
ACTTAACCATGTCGTCTTAGCGCAAATATACCGAAGTACACAAGGGGTCTATAAAGGCGTCAAAAATTCTATTCACTCATAACTTTTGCACCCCCCCCCCCTTTCAGTAATCCACATTTTGAAACCCCTTTTCAGAAATCATGCATCCGTGCCTGCCAAGTGAAATGCTGGACCTATATGAAGATTCTTTTGTAAATTAATAAACAAAATAAACGCAAAACAACAACAAAAAAGTAGTAAAGAAGAAAAAAAAAGCACGAAATAGGTTTATACATTAAATTACAAAATGTGAACAAATGACATTTTGTCACGTTGTCATTGACCATGACTGGATATTTACTGACATCTACAACAGTGTCGGAAAGCAGACTGATGTTGACAGGTGAACAGTGACCATGCACTTTAAGTCAAAGGTAAACTACGTGACGGTATGTCACATGACCTTGATTCTCACTCTTCGGGTTACATTGGACCAAATAAATGTTTGTTTTATTTAGCGTCTCTATACAGGTGCGGATATGGGATTTCTGAAAGGGCGTGGAGAAGGGGTGTCCAAATATGATGGGTGAATTGGGACTGGGAAAAAATGTTTAATTTTCACGTTCTTTCACTCGGAAAACATATTTTTTAAATATCTAGAAAAGGGGTGTCGGACCCCCTTGCACCCCACTGGATCCGCTACTGCTAGAGCACATTGATTTTTATCTTATCATCGGCTATCGGATGTCAATCATATGGTCATTCTGTAAAGTTTGTTTTATTTAACGACGCCTGTAGAGCACATTGATTTTTATCTTACCATCGGCTATTGGACGTCAACCATATGGTCATTCTGACATATTTATTTAGAGGAAACCCGCTACCGCCACATAGGCTACTCTTTCCGATAAGCAGCAAGGGGTCTTTTATGCACTTTCCTACAGACATATACGTGTTATCCATAAGGCTGACTAGGCTGAAGTCTAGGGGCCCCGCTAGTACTAGTGGCCTGTAATTTTTTTAAAACTAAGGCACTGTTACCAGATAGCGGCCTGAAGTACCTCAACGCCTGGGGGCCCCGGCCATGTGTTAATACGGCACTGAACAGGATAGTACATATCACAACCTTTCATGACCCAGTTGTGGACCACTGGATGGAACGGAAAAAACAGCAAATGAGTCTCTACTGAGAAGTATCGAATTGGGTATAAACACGAAGATAAGCGCAATCAACAACATTATATTAATATGTTTGGGGAAAATATGTAATGTACCTTTAAAATTGTGAAACTGTTATATGTTTGAAGAGGGTTTATTATTATTTTTATGATTATTATTATTTTTATTTTTTTTTTGCTAACATAAAAATCAATAATTGTTCAGGATTCACTTATGAAGGAAAAACGAAAACAATTCTTAGTTCACAGGAAACGTGTCAAGAGACGTGAAATTACATAACGTGCTTGTTCAAATGTGGGCTCTTGTCAAGCATTCCTTTCACGGATATCATATGCAGGTGTTAAAATAAGTGGAAGGGTGAAGGGGCAGACACTGTCCCGCTTGTGTGTGCTTCTGTGTGGATGGTGGATCACCAGTGTAAAAAGAAATGTCAGACTGATTGAAATATATTTTATTACATATAAAAAATACACAAAAGGAATGGGCACAAATTATGCAACTTACGAGGCCCTCTCCTAACTGCATATTATAAAAGAATAGTAGTAGTAGTAGTGATGATGACAATAGTTTTTTTCAAATTTAACAGTGAAAAAGTATCAGATATATGGTGTTTTGAGATCACCACATTGGGTATTATTTCCCATTAGCAACAAGGGGTCTTTTATATGCACTTTCCACAGGTTGGTTAGCACATATCACGGCCTTTGTTAAACCAGTTGTGGACCACTGGTAGGTGAAAGTGGTATACACCTAACCACTGAGCCTTACGGAGCACTCACTCTGGGTTGGAGCCGGTATTGAAATAAAAAATCCCATGTCTCGACTGAGATTTGATCCCATTACCTACCAGTCGTGGGTACGATAGGTCCATTTAGACCGGTTAGATCACTAGTGGGTTCATCGTTGGGTAAACTGCTTTGATTGATAGGCCCATGTTGGCTTACTGGTTTTACCTGATGTGGAAACATCTGGGTTATTTCACGTTCCAGCCAGTGGGGCACGACGGGCGTAAAAAGGGTAATTATATCTGCTTTTCTGTTGGAAAGCGTATATAAAAGACCCCTTGCTGCTAATAGGAAAGAGTAGTCTATGTGATCAGGGCCTGCAGAAAGTGGGGGTCATTGTAAATTAGGTGGCCGAAGGCCAGAAGCGTTCCTGCAGTGACCCCCATCAAATCCGAAGACTTTACGAATTTCGGTCACTTTATTTTGTAACCGACTCTGAAAATATTTTTGTTCAGCAAAAAAATGAATAATATAAAATAAAATAAATAGTGATTTGTTTTTAGTTGTCCTCCCTCCCCCCCCCCCCACCCCCTCCCCGCAACGTAGGCCTGTTTGACATACAATGGCCACTGAATAAATAATGTGCTTATGTGCCCTTTGACCCTTTTTTCTTTCTTTGTTTATTAAACACGTGCGTTTGTCTTTGAATATTAAACAATATATTGTGTTATTAAAGTATTGTTTCCTAAACCAGGCATGGATATATTAATAGTGCACACTTTCAAATGACAAAATCATTTATTTTGCTGAAAGTTCTTTTGACAAAGGAAATAGTAGATAAGAAATTTTAATAAGTGCAGTTTAGCAAAATCTTGCTCTTTTTCTTCTTCTTATTATTATTCTTTAGTTATTGTTGTTATTCTCATTTTATTATTTCATTTATTTATTTTTTGCCATGTCATTATTGTTTATTGTTTCCAAATGTTTATTGTTGTTTATTTCGGACTGTTATCTAATCCCTTTAATCGTTCGGATTTAAAAATGGTTAGATGTACTTATTTTCGGCTTATTTCCAATTAAGGTTCAAGCACGCTATCCTGGGTACACAACTCAGCATCCCGTGTTGTCTGTACAGGGCAGAGGTCAGTGTTAGTAGGAGAGACGAAACCCGCTGCCGCCACAGTAATGCGGCTACTCTTATCAATAAGCAGCAAGGGATTTTTAAATGCACTATCCCACAAACATGATGGCTTATACCACAGTTTTTGATAAAACAGTTGTGGACCAGTGGGTAGGTACCCATAGAGCACTTACTCTGGGGTGGAGCATGTGATGAGATTAGAAATCCTATTCCTAGACTGAGATTTGATCCTAGTGCGTACCAGCCGCGAGTCCGTCAACGTAACCACTAAACCATTTTAAAAATAAAACAAAAAACCCACATTTAAGATGTTTTAAAGAAGAACTGAGTTATCATCGCTAATGCGTTCAACCCACTATTGTTGTTGACAAATATTTACATTTTTGTAAGTATAAATCAATTATACATTGATTTTAATCTTATCATCGGCTATTGGACATTCTGACATATTTATTTAGAGGAAACCCGCTGCTGCCACATAGGCTACACTTTCCTATAAGCAGCACGGGGTCTTTTATATGCTTTATCCCACAGACAGGACAGCACATACAACTGCCTTTGATTAACCAGTTGTGGACCACTGGCTAGAACGGAAAATATCCAAAACTGCAAATGGGTCTACTGAGAAGGATCGATCCGACGACAGACAGCTTCATAGGCGGCAATGAGCTACATTCCGTTACTTTAATTTTTTTTTTTTAAATTAGCATATTACAAAAATTGCAAGAATGACAACATATTTATGCATTTTGGATAGACATTATGTAAAGATTTAACATGCTGAAAATCAGTATAGGGTCACCATTAAATATCTTAGCTACGACCGTCCAGAACTACCCCTATAACATACAACCCTTGCAATTAAGGAAATGTCTACGGCAAAATAAATGCTATGGAGAAATAATGTCCACAGCATCTTCCCTGGTAATTTTAGTGTAAAGTTTACTTTATTTATAATAATAAGAAAATGTTTTCACCTTGAACAAAAACATAAGTTCGCGACCAAAAATGTGCCACGGAGAATGAAAAAATCCGCGGCAATCTCCGCAGCAATGTCCACGGCAATCTCCACGGCATTGCCGATTACCGTGAGCAGTTTCATAGGTTGAACATGATGTTTATATCATTTCCGTTATTCGCATATGAACACAGAAACATAGTTATGAACAGGAAACGGACGTTACAAATAACATACCACAGCTGTAACAGCGATAGAAACAAACGCTCGCCACCTCGCCCGAGGCTAGTAAAAATCGCAGAAGGCGAGTAAATGCTTACTGACGCTAGTCCCTCGGGCCAGTAGATATTTTTCAATCTTAAAATTAAAATGGGGGGGGGGACTAGTGATCTTTCGTGGGGACGAGTAACTTTTAAAGGCTACTAGTCTCCCAGACATGTGAAAATAATTGCTTAATTTCTACCCCTGTGTAAAGTATACAAGAAGCCTCAATTTCACTACAATCAGTGAAAAAGAGGATCACAGTGACGTAATACTTGTTTAGAGTTATTTCATACGTTTGTCTATTTTAATGGAAAAAGTAACAATACGCAGTACATTGCTTTCTTATCGTATAATTGTAAAAACAAATCGATTTTTTTTTTTTTTTTTTAGGTTATTCGAACATTGCTACTATTGTTTTATTGTTTGTATAAATAATAGTAACAGTCCCAATTAATCTAAGCATTAAGACCAACTGTGGCTAAGGTAGCTGCATGTAATGTGATTATGATCATGGTGAATCTTTAACGTTTTTGTATCAGAATTGTGTTCAAGAATGCCCCTCGTAGGCACAAACTTTGATTGTACGTACTAGACCTTTAAATAAATATATATTTTAAAGACACTGTCCCTATTTAAAGATGAGGTAACAAACAATCTTTTAAATTCACTTTCAGTTACAAATTACCTCTATTCTCTCTCTTCTCTCTCTCTCTCTCTCTCTCTCTCTCTCTCTCTCTCTATCTATCTATCTATCTATCTATCTCTCTTTATATTATTATTATTATTGTGTGTATGTGTGTGTATCGGCGTGTGTGTAGTTTTTTAAATTATATTATTTGTCATGTTATTTAATTTATATGTTGAGGGGTCCTCGAACCTGAAGTGTTCCGGGCGCGCGCGCGCGTGTGTGTTTGTTTGTGCATGGCCAGTGGCTGATCCAGAAACTCCGTTTAGGGAGGCACAATAATATGATGCTGTTTCCTCGGACTGTTTAACGTTAAAAAATTTAATATTTTTTACAAATATTTAAATCGCAAAATTTAGGGGCTGGGGGTGAGGGGTAGGCACCTGGGGCCCCGCCCTACGTCCACCACTGGTGTGTGTATTTGTCATTGTTTTTTTCGTTTGATCTCGTTTCACTGCTTATTCAGTTTTGTTGTTTACTCTATGTGAAAATACGTCCGTTAAAAACACTGCGAAGACGGCGAGAAAAGGTTACAGGTCACGTGACATGTCATGTGACGTATAGACAGCGTATATGAATATTTCGGGAAGGAAAAAGACTAACATATTTTCTCCATGTGTAAGGTGTGCAGGAAAGAAAGGAAATGGAGAAACCGCTGTTTCTTTTGATATTTTTAATTGGGATATACAATTCGTATCAATATGCCAAGTGGTCAGGTAAGTACCAAATATGTACTTGAAGTTGGAGTTTTACTATATGACTAATTACAACAGTCCACGAGTAGACCTATGTCATTAGGTATATTTTCAAAGTACGCTTACTTCCCAATATCCCGCCTGGAAACAACGGCTGATTACGGACATTGCCAGACGAAAATATGTCGTTTTAGAAGATTTGACAGTTACAAAATCAATTATATCTGTCATTTTGTCCGTTACTCGTGCCTATTTTTTAATAAAAATTAATAATATTGACTCAATGCTTCTTGTATCTATTACCACAATTGGTCTAAATAAATAATAACCAAGAAAAGATCGTATGCTATAAAATCCTAAAGTGTATATATTTATTAATATATGAAATCATGTGGCATGGCCATTTTCTGTAATGACCCACACAAACTTACTGATATATAACATTTTGACCATTTTGGGGTTGGGGGTGCGTTATTTAAGCAACGCTTAAATAATTTCCAGATTTGCAATATTTTAACAATACATTATGCAGGGTTTTAATTTTACATGCGAAAGCAGACCATAACCGTTCATTATGCCTTAGGGTCGATTAAATTCCCAAATGTATTGATACGGTCGGCTGTATTGCAGCCATGAATACTATAGCTTAACTAATGCGTCACCAGAACCGATCTTTTAAAGCAATATTAAAAATAAATTATTCCTAGATAAATATTGCATTAAGAAACATTCCGATTACTATAATTCCCGCGGTATTTATCAGAGTTCCAGCTGAGAGCTAAATGTCCAACCTCCACACACAGCGGAGAGTGGCGGAGAGTGGCGGATAGTGGCGGAAGATAATTGATGGATTACGGGATTAAAATGAGCTGTAGTAAGTCAAAACCTTCTGACCCAGCCTTCATTTCGTTATTCATTAGATATTCGCCACCCCACCCCACCCCAAGGATTTTCTGGATCCACCACTGGTTCCCGAATATACAAAGCAAAACAATTAGAAAAGAAAGAAACAAGACAATTATTGGTTTAATCCATGGCGGAACTTAATTAACTTGTCTCTCGGGAGATTAACACAAATCGCTAAGTTTACGTCTTATTCAGATCTTACGTTCAGGATAGGCAAGCCTTAGCGGTCGCTACGCGGCAATTTCCCTGGTTCCAAACGTTCTCATAGGGATTACAATGAAGCGCAATAACTACTCTAGCGGTCGACCGCTAGTTATTTGGTTGTGAACGTAACCCATCCTTTCGTTCAGGACAGACAAGAATACACAGACTACAATACGTAACAATTTCACTGGTTCCAAACGTTCTCCTTGGGTTTAAACATGAAGCGCTAAAACTAGTCTAGCTGGCAATTTCGTCCTGAACGCAACCTTGGTACGTATTTGAACCGTCTGAACTTCCGCTACTTACTTTCTTTCATTGTATGTGGACCACCAACTGTGGAAGTATTTAACTCGTTTCACGTTAAATTATATACAACAGCATCCCCCTGTCCAGAAATGGGAAAATGTGACCTCCGCCCCACCATCCTCCCAGAACTGACGCCATTATATACCTCTCTCTTGTGTACTTCGGTATATTTGCCCTACGACCACATGTTTAAGTATTACATTTATACAATAAAGAGAAATATTTAATAGTAAAAATTATTATTTAGGCATTTTAATTTCAAATTTTCGAAGCAAAACGTGGGGTAGGGGCGGGGGTAATTATATAGGCGTCCCCAATGTCCGAAACGTGGGGCAAGTACCCTTTCACCCTCCCCCCCCCCCCTCACCCACCCCCACCTCCATGCACTTGACATGTTTTGAGGATTTAGGAACAAATGACATACCAGCTTTTTATTAGTTTGATTTGATTTTATTTCTGACGTCATAATCTCCGCCATCTGACACCGGGTTGTACGTAACTGGTATTGCAAAAATACATTACTAATCTGTCTTTAGTTTTTAAGTCATATTGGCATTTAAAAGTTAAAGATGTAATATTTATAATTTTGTTTATAATTGTTCTTACCTCTAGGCTCCTACACAGGGCCGGATTTAGACCTAGGGGGCCCGGGGCTCTTCAGATACTGGGGCCCCTAAACACAGAAATTAAATTACATGACAAATAAAAAAATGAAGTAGAATGGATGAATAGAACTAATTTTATAATTATATATATTTTTATAAAGGAAATCCTTAGTCTGAGGAGACCCTCTAGTAGGGGGCCCGGAGCAATTACCCTTTTGCCCCTTTTAAATCCGGCCCTGCCCCTACACAGCCATAAAATCAATAGTTTTAGGCCTAACATTCATATGGTAGCTTTAAAAAATTATAAATAAAAAAAATTACACTGTCATTGGTTAAACATAACGTTTCAGAAGTTAGCTATTTAATTAAGTCAGTTTACACACAATTAAAGTAAGAATGTTGGGTTGTTTGCTTTTCTTCTCCAGCGTAAATAAAGTCACGGCTCGTAAACACTTGGTTCGAATAGCAAGCGTGCCACAGAGCGTCGTCAGCTATTTTCATTATGAAACAGCACAAATTGCCAACCTCCTAGTTAATACGACCAGTGGTCCACAACTGTTGTGCGTTCAGAACGAAATTGCTACTAAGGGGAGGTTCCAGAAATTGTGAATGGGGGGGGGGCGTAACATCGGAGCCCGAAGCCCGATTTTGCGTTGGCATGTACTTGCGCTTAGGATTTTTCAAGAAAAATGTTCATTGCCCGAAAATTAGTGGAGGGGCGTACGCCGGGTACGACTCCACCCCATGGAACCGCGCCTGAAACTAGTTTTTACGCTTGATATTAAAGCTAACGAGAATGACTGGAACCAGTGAAATTGCTACGCAGCGATCGCGAAGGCTAGCTGAACGCAATGTTAGATTATTAAAGGCCGTGGCATGTGCTATCCTTTCTATGGGATAAAGTAAATAATGTTTTATTTAACGACACCTCTAGAGCACATTGATTTTTATCGTATCATCGGCTATTGGACGTCAATCATATGGTCATTCTGACATATGTATTTAGAGGAAACACACTGCTGTCACATAAGCTACTCCTTTCTGATAAGCAGCAAGGTCTTTTATATTCACCGTCCCACAGACAGGACAACTCATACCATGGCCTTTGATGAACCAGTTGTGGATCATTAGTTGGAATGAAAAAAAAACACCTGCAAATGGGTCCTGTGAGAAGGATCGATATGACTATCTGGTAACAGTGCCTCAGTACCAAAATTGACAGGCCCCTTATACCTGCGGGGCCCCTTATACCTGCGGGGCCCCTAGGCTTCACCATAGTCAGCCTTATGGATAACACAGCACTTTATTTATATTGTGGAGCGGGACGTAGCTCAAACAGTAGTGTGTCTGCCTGTGAACCAGTTGGTCATTGGATCGATCCTTCTCAGTGGACCCATTTGAAGTTTGGGCTATTTTTCGTTCCAACCAGTAACCCACAACTGGCTCATCAAAGGCCATGGTACGTGCTGTCCTGTCTGTGGGATGGTGCATATAAAAGACCCCTTGCTGCTTATCAGAAAAGAGTAACCTATGTGGCTGCAGCGGGTTTCCTCTAAATACATGTGAGAATGACCATATGATTGACGTCCAATAGCCGACGATAAGATAAAAATCAATGTGTTCTAGAGACGTCGTTAAATAAAACAAACATAACTTTGTATTTATATCACAAGATTTAGGGGGATCCAACCCCCGAGGCCCCTGCCTAGATCCACCACTGACTGTGCGTGTCTGTGCAAGATAAACGACTAGATTATCACCTAACTGGATATTTCAGGGATCATTTTGATAGCTTTTAAAACTATAGCTACATTTTATTTTATTTCTTTATAAATAATTAATAATTAACAACAAAAATAACTTTAAAATATGTTACTCTTCATTTAGATTTTCCAAGACTTATTAGTACTCGGTTAAAATTGTAAGATGTGGAATGTAACAGTTTGGTAAAATATATACTTTAAAAATTCTTTCAATCAAATTAAAAATAATTTGGTCCCAACAAGCTTTGATGTTTTTTGGTCTGGAAAAACTTTGCTTCTTTATTTTTTTATTAATGTAGTTACCAAACTTAATGTGAATGTTGCTTTATAAATTTTTTATTTTCATGAAAGGGGCATCATTTTTTTTTTTTTTTTTAAATATATATATATATATTCATAGATATTTGAGCAGAATGTAGACCTCATTTTTAACATAAGATGGAATCAGGGGTAGACATTAACCATAGCACCAAAGCACTTCCTGTCATGCCCAGTATTTATTTTTTTCACATTTCCTGTTATTCCTCTAGAGTGACAAATGAAAGTCATGACATATCAGACATTGCAATAACGTATACCACTTTTAAATAAATTTTGACATCAAATGGAATGTAAAATCCATGAAAAGATGGATGAATAAATTAAATATAATTGTATGTTTTGGATTTGAGTTAAATGCAAAGCATGATCGAAGGTGTGAATATAGTATTATCAAACTATGGGTAAATTATGTTATTTTTCTGTCTAACACGATAACGGTGGGAATACATTTAGAAGAAAATGGTGAAATTTATATATATATTAAGGCCATGCAAGCTTTGTATATTTGATTCGATTCAAAATGATCATGAAGCTTTGATTCGATTCAATATTTGTGTATTCGGAATTTCGAATATTGCAGTGTACGGACAACTGGAAAAAGGGACAAACTCTATGGTGAACCGTTAACATTAATAAACAATAAACAAAGTAATTTTTAAAAATGTTACCTTTTGAAATAAAATTTGTATAAATAATCTTTTAACTAAATAATACTCTCACTATATGTATTTTTTAGTTTGCTGATCACTTACTTATTAGACCAAATATAGACTGGTTGTCCACTGCAACTGTAGGTAATTATTTTAATGACCATATGCACGCGTAATACAGTGGGCATTTAAATCGTCTTTCTAATTTCCTTTACTAAGCCGAATATTCCTTCATCAACGATATCTCCAAGGTATTCAAGATTCGAACATTTTAAATATTCAATTTGAAATGAAAATTGAGATTTGAAGGGCCCTAATATATATATATACATGTACGGTTGAACCTCGATTTATCACCGCTCCCCCGATTTAATGCCAACTTCTCGTATCGCCAACTTTCTTCCAAGTATGATTTGTTTTCTTTTTGTTAATTCCCTCTATTTGCCGCCACCCTTGCTATCCGCCATCAACTAAACATGTTTTTGAAGAAAAACCCTTTTATATGTTACATTCCCCTTGATTGTATCGCCAATGCTTCAATTAGCTGTAATCAATTGTCTCAACAGGAGTATATTGGCCTTAATTAAGGTCATTAGGAGTTGGTACTTTTGTTATTGTCTAATGATTGACAACACAACTGTGTTAGTGGTCAGTGCAGTGATTCTGCAGTTCAAAGAAGTAGCGGTACAAGACAAAAAGCCACTCTGATGATCACAAGACAATGTTTGGTGACGCATCCTTGGCACCCTAACTTTTAACACCAACTCCATATAACGCCAAAATAACGCTGGTACGACAGTAAGTGGTAAATCGAGGTTATACTGTATATATATATGGGTGTGAGTGTTTTTTAAATTATTATTATCATCACGAAATTGGTTCGTTTATTAACAATAATCGTGATAAAAATATTTTAGACTATACTATACTATTTTTGTTTTACTTATTATTCATTAGATCACTTTGTTTGAATCATGAGCTACAGCACATCAAACATTTGGTAATTTTGGTCATGTGTGAGCCAGCCTTCGATGGGTTTTGAACCACAGTCTTTAGCTTGAGATACCGATGACTAACCATTGGACCATTGAGGCTCGCTATACTGTTAAACAATTTATATTTATCTATGTAAATGCTAATTTTGATGAATATCCTTTTTGATTTATGTTCACTGATGAAACTAGGGTTTGAAATCTTCCAATGGAATTAGGTGATTTGTGCAGACTGTTCAACGATTACCCTTCAGATAATTGTCAGCGTATCTTTATTTACATACATTTCTTTTAATTTAATTATGTAAGTGCTAGACTCATTTTCATTTAACTACGTAAGTGTTAGACACATTTTCATTTAATTATATAGGGGCAAGCCTCATTTTCATTTCATTATATAAGGGTCAGCCTCATTTTCATTTAATTATATTAGAGCCAGCCTCATTTTAATTTAATTATATAAGAGCCAGCCTCATTTTCATTTGGTTATAAGAGCCAGCCTCATTTTCATTTAATTATATAAGTGTCAGCCTCATTTTCATTTAATTATATGAGCCAGCCTCATTTTCATTTAATTATATGAGAGCCAGCCTCTTTTTCATTTAATTATATGAGAGCCAGCCTCATTTTCATTTCATTATAAGAGCCAGCCTCATTTTCATTTAATTATATAAGAGCCAGCCTCATTTTCATTTAATTATAAGAGCCAGCCTCATTTTCATTTAATTATATAAGTGCCAGCCTCATTTTCATTTAATTATAATTATAAGAGCCAGCCTCATTTTCATTTAATTATAATTATAAGAGCCAGCCTCATTTTCATTTAATTATATAAGTGCCAGCCTCATTTTCATTTAATTATATAAGAACCAGCCTCATTTTCATTTAATGATATAAGATCCAGCCTCATCTTCATTTAATTATATAATTCAGCCTCATTTTCATTTAATTATATGAGATCCAGCCTTATTTTCATTTAATTATATAAGATCCAGCTTCATTTTCACTTCATTATATAAGAGCCAATTATATGAAAGTT
Source organism: Symmetromphalus regularis (assembly GCA_032355785.1). Classification (NCBI taxonomy): domain Eukaryota; kingdom Metazoa; phylum Mollusca; class Gastropoda; order Neomphalida; family Neomphalidae; genus Symmetromphalus; species Symmetromphalus regularis. Next base: position 12,413 of record JAULBS010100371.1, read on the forward strand.
AGCCTCATTTTCATTTAATTATATGTATAAAATGGAAGCTTATTTTTATTTTGACTGGATAGTTATTAAGCTAAATAATAAACACGACACTAATACAATCATCTGAAATTAGCTTCTCTAAATATACCATCCAATCAGTGAGACAGGTTAGCATGACCCACTGACTGATCGGGGGGTGAGGGGGGTCAAGTGTTAATAGATATTAGTGAGTTCTGGGAAACTGCTTCCCTATATCTATCCATTTCATTTTATCCTTTTATATATAATTTAAATATCAACTTCCTTTCACCCCCTCGCTCCCTTTTAATAATATCCTGACACAAAATTCTATTCCCCACCTTCAAAATATCTAGACTCGCCCCTATCAAAGCAATACAAAATTTAAAATATCAGCAAAAGTAAAAAAGTGCGAAAATAAAAAAACAAATTTTAGAATTATGCAAATTTCTCTAGTCATCACCATCATCCCCATCATCATCACCACCATCGGCAACGTCAGAGCCATCGTCTTCGTTTAAGTCACTGAGGTTGCTAACGTAGCTGCCTGTCAGGGACTTTAAGTCATCCTGCGTGAGGAAAGTGCGGACGGTAGAGCCGGTACTGTGGTGAAACCGGCTTGGATACAAAACCCGTTTCCCGCTCTCTCTTAACGACCGAGGATGGCAGCATCGATTCTGACCCCGCATTGCACACGCTGAAATAAAAATAATATCTCTTGATATCCAGTCAAGTTCACTTACCCAGGGTTTCACATGACGCAGAAATCCTTCGTATTTGACATAATATAATAAAATATGTGTGTGTCATGGTTGACGCAAAATATTTCCGACATCAGTCAATTATAAAAAAAATTTAAATACAGAACAATCTATTATTTATGAGAAGAAAAATCAATGGATATATAAGTATAGAGAATAATGGATATAATATATGCATGTAATATAAACAAGACCGTTATACCTGTGAGTCATGATGACTCTCATTTTCCAGATGCTAGGTGGAACCCAACTTAACGTATTTGACTGTTTAAGCGCACAGAGCAGTAAAAAAAAAAATTAAAAACAATTTGCTATATTTGTCATTCATCTAAGCAAACATGTCAAGGCAGATGAAAAAAAAATTCTATGCTTTCCAATGATCTTCCTTTCCTGTTAAAAGATGCCAAATGATCGGGATTTTGAAGGTGAGTTCAGCTTTTGATGTTTACATTTTTTGAATCTCGTGATTCTGAAACGAGTTCACATTGCTTGGCAGCACGAGACAAGGGGTCTGTACTTAATAGAGCACATTCACGTAAACGGTCGAATTCGCACGACGAAACCAGCAAACGAAAAATTTCTGAAGCAGAATATATTTTTTTACTCATAGATAAAAATCTCAGGGTGTAAGGGATATATCTTGTGGTGTGCAGTTAACTTCATTCAGGCGTGGTTGTATGAGGGGGGAAACCCGGCACACACCCCCCCTCTACCCTTCAATTTTCAGGCAATGAAAATTTTTCTTCTAAAACCATTTGGCGCTCGCCAGGTCAGGCTCTCCAAAGTTGTACCCCCTCTATTCACAATTGCTGAACCCCCCCACCCCCCGTCATTGACATGTATATAAACTGATAGGCAAACAATTCCCATGCCTGTTAATACTTACGAGGTAATCCATCAGGCCCTCGTCGGCCAAGGCCCCTGTCGAGGCCTCCTGGTCTCATCAGGCCTGTCCTACGGCTGAAGCAGTCCGGGGCATCACAGCTATGCTGGGCGTTTGTTCGTGGTCTAGTTCGTTTAGTAGGTGGCAGGATTTCGACAGGCAAACACATGTTAAAGCAGTGGAAACATTTGCTTGGAGTACCCATCTGGGCAAAACCCCTGAAAAAAAATGAAAATAAATTTGTTTTATTTAACGATGCCTCTAGAACATGTACATTTTTATCTTATCATCGGCTATAGGACGTCAATCATTTGATCATTCTGATATATTTATTTACAGGAGACTCACTACCGCCACATAGGCTACTCTTTTCCAATAAGCAGCAAGGGATCTTTTATATGTGCTTTCCCACAGACAGGACAGCACATACCACGGTCTTTGATGAACCAGTTGTGGACCACTGGTTGGAACAGAAAATATCCCAAACTGCAAATGGGTCCACTGAGAAAGATCGATCCGACGACCAACCGGTTCACAGGTGAACACTCTACCGTTTGAGCTACATCCCGCTCCATACTTTATGGATGACACCTAAATTGTATTAACCTTCTGGACACTGCTGACGACTTTTCTCGACAACGTCATGCAAACGCCAGACACTGCTGGCGACTTTTCTCGACAACGTCATGCAAACGCCAGACACTGCTGACGACTTTTCTCGACAACGTCATGCAAACGCCAGACACTGAAGGCGACATTTCTCGACAACGTCATGCAAACGCCAGACACTGAAGGCGACATTAGAGATTTTGAAGTGCTCATTAGGAATTAATATTATTTTGGGGTTTACCGAAGGTGAGGATTTTGATTCTGAATATCGGGAACGAATTGCGAGAGAATTTTCAAATAACATTTTTGAACGACACTTGAGTATGAGGGCGAGAATATGGTGTTGAATGTGAGTGACTCGACCATAAATACGAATTACCAAGCATGGTTTACAGGGTTTTTTGTCTGTCTGTTTTTACACATTTCTATATCGCAAATCATGCATCTACAAAAAAAAACCCTTCAAAACCCCAAATTAATATTAATTTGTTCACCTTTATATTATTTTGTTAAGTTTTAATGTAAAAATATGTGACCAAAACGAGATGCTTCTCGAACTGATTTTCACCAAAATTAATCCAGTTTTGGGGGTAAATAACTCTTAAAAGAATTCATTAGTCTAAAAATTAAACACAAGACAAACCCAAATGTGTTTCCACAGGCACACTGAAACTTGGCCCATCCCCATTCATGTTCTTTCGGTACAGGCTCATATCGAACTTTACACCTGTGACACACAGACACCTGTACGAAAAAAAACAAATTATCAACTCAACATCATAAATAAATAGTCATTTACTGGAATAATTTTAAAGAACATATCTTCATGAATTAATCAATAATTATAAAATTACTTACGAAAACAAATATTTTATCAATTACAATTGATGTAACATAAGTTCAAATGTTTGTGTATATGTGTGTGTGTGTGTTTGTGTATCAAAGAATCTGGTCTTGCCCTGCCAAACATTTTTGATAACCAATTTTTAATTTACCTTTTAATTTTGCCACGTTTTCAAAATGTATAAATTATGATACCCTCTTTCAAAATTTCTTTATATGTGACCAGGTATACTGGTCAATTCTGACAATTTAATGTTTTAAATGAATAGAAATAGCAAAAGAAAATGCAATAAACAGATTTCAAATATCTTTATAAGTTAATTTTTTATAGATGTTTAAGTAACACTGTAACTGAAAGTATGATTCTTCAGAAATGAGCCCTAAACATAAGTAGTTTTCACTATTCCGGGTTGGAATCACTTGTAGAGAGTGAATTAGTGCTTAATATGTTGAATTTGTGTAGAAGGAAATCAGCCAAATCCAAAATGCACATAACCTTAAAACCAAAATATTTGAACTTTGTGACCTTTTTAGGCCGTCCCGTGAAAACATGTTTTGCGACATATGTCTGGTTTTCTCGAGTAAAGTTTGTTTTATATTTAACGACGCCTCTAGAGCACATTGATTTTTAATCTTATCAGCGGCTATTGGACGTCAATCATATGGTCATTCT
>JAULBS010100382.1:0-16177 GCA_032355785.1 Symmetromphalus regularis
GTCCTTGATGCAGGGTACATTTTGTTCAGTAACATGTCGCGAATCGCTATACAAATTTTAGAGATCACTACACAAATAAACATAATTAATTGCTAATCAATTTACATTGATTAACATTTGTCACTAATCAAAATTTTAAAACTAAATGTCCGAGGAGAGGGGACCAGTAACTTATATGGGAGGGCCAGTAAGTGTTTTGGGTGGCCAGTAAGTTTTGTGGGGGGCCAGTAAGTTTTGTGGGGGGGGCCAGTAAGTTTTGTGGGGGGGGCCAGTAACTTTACAAATATCTTAATGTCAACCCCTGTATATGTATACATGTATATTTTTCTTTTAATTCCATTAAATAGTAGATTAAACATAATTTTTATTTACAACTGGACTGGATTATTTGTAGATCCTTAATCTTAAGGTGAAACTGTTACACCCAATTAATTTCTCAGATACCATGAAATTGCATCTTAAGATAATACATTTTTCATTTAATTCCACCTCCACATCCCATCATTGAGTACTTCATGCCTGTGGTTCGAATATTATTGGACTTTGCATTCCTGTTCATTTGTTTTGTTTTCCTGGCCTCAGAAAAGACAGGGGACACTAGGAATGGCTCCTAGTATAAAAATAACCATTCCCAAATTTAATAGTAGATTAATCCAGGTATTATGGTGGAAGCAGCAGACGTTCGTTTGAGAAGACTTTCATTAAAACTGTGTGGACAAACCAATTTAATCTCAGTGCTACTGCAGCACTAAGTAACACCGCCAACCAATAGACCGTGATGCTGCTAACGCGTTAAGTAAATTGTGTCTTCTATATTCATTCAACTCATAGTACTCTCCTGCTTTGATTTAATTTCATCAGATAACTTTCATCAGATGTTGTCAACTTGTCCTTGCAGAGAATATTCCATCAACTGATATTCTTTGCTATAAGAAAGAAACAGAAATTATTTGTAATATAATTGTATTGATATCTATTACAGTCTACCGATCCTGGAAAGTTACTTTAGAAATTATATTGCATATATTTCTATCAATTGCGTCCTACCAGAGAATATTCCATCAATTGATATCCTTTGCTATAAGAAAGTAACAGAAATTATTGGTAACATAACTGTATTGATATCTATTACCATCTACAGGTTCTGGAAAGTTACTGTAGAAATTGAACTCCATATATTGCAATTAACTTGTTTGAAAGTTATTACAAAAATTATTTTTGTTTTATTGCCATTTTTTTTTAGCTCAAATAACTATAATGCTTTAATTTGAAGAAGAAAAAAACAAACAAACCAAAAAATGTGTATTTGCTATGCATAAGAAATGAGGCTTAAAGGTATAACTATAGGTATAAATTATTTATTATAAATTATACGTGTTATATATTATATATAGCATGGGTCATAAAACCTTAAAGTTTAGATAAAAATTAATTATTATAAAGTGATAATTTAAACCAAACATTAGTTAGCAAAATATTAAATTTTGTAGGCATAAGGATTGGCTAATTTTGAAACTAACAGAGTAATGTGTTGCAGCAATACAGTAGGACAATGACACATATAATATCCACCTGATGATTCATTAAATGTCTTTTCAATTTAAAATCTTTATTAAAATAAAGTGGAACTGTTGGGATAGAAAATACTGAAAATAAATTCATACACTATTTAAAATTTTAATGAAAAAAGAGAGAAGAATTTAGCAGGTTTTTTTAAGTATTGTGTTTGAGTAGATCTCATAGATCCAGTGGTAGAACATCGGACTCTCAAGCTGATGACAGTAGTTCAAAACCTACTGGAAGCTGGCTCATGCTTGACTGACTACGTGTCAAAATAACCAAATGTTTAACATCTAGTAGCTGATCATTAATAAATCAATGTGCTCCAGTGGTGTCGTTAAACAAAACAAACCAAAGTTTGGTATCAGATGTCTTATTTGAGAAAATATATGTATATATATATATATAAAAAACACCTTGCTTCTAATCAAATGGATTAACCTAAATGGAGGCTGCATGTTTCTTCTGTAAATAATGTGTCACATACTTATTCCATATTTGTTTATATAGCCTTTGAATATACAAAGTATTTAAACAGTGTGCTATATCTAACATTAAAATCATTGCTTTCTTTTCTTTAGACTTTTCACAAAACTTGATACATACATCATTATATGTCCATCATGTCATTCTAAAAGAAACACTATTTTACAATTTCCAGCACATACATAAGACCTTATGTGACAAAACCAAAAAAAAAAATCCTCTTTCTATTTGTTTTACAGTTTGCAATAAGGGATGTTATTGGGGCTTGCACAGTATTGGGGGCCCCAGTCTGAAATGGGGCACCATCAGTCGTTTTTGAAGGGCACCTACAATGTACTTATTAAATGTGAATGTTTTTGCCAAAAAAGGGCGTTGCAGATTATTGGGGGATAATGCTCCCTTGCCCCCTGTCCGTGGCTCTGCCGGCCTAGGTTATAAGAGTTCCAAAGTGTGAAAGAGTACATCAGACATCATATGTCATCTCTATTTTCTATCTTTTGAAAGCTGTTGAAACTGATTAAACAGTATGCTGGGTATCATTAAAACAAATGTTCTTATTTCACTACATGGTTTCATAAAGGTTACGTACATGTACACCTGTTAGGATAGAACATTCATCTTTGATGAAGATTCATTTCATCGATTTCTTGGCATTGCAAAAAAATGTCAGTTTATTTTCATAAATAATTAATATTTTTGTTGTTATGGTTTGTGATGGATGTAGATTTTTTTTAGTTGTATTCAGTGATGTGGAAATAGGATGTTGACTTGTCCATCCTGTTAACAAAGACAGCATGACAAGTAGAATTTTGTATTTCATTTATCTCTACAATCTAATAATCAAAACATATTTCTATGGCAAAACAATTCATATTTCATCAATACAAATATTTGGACTTAAATTTGTAAAACTGTGTTTGTGTTAATTTTTTCTTTTCCATCTTTTGTTACAAAAGTTACCAAATGATTTAATTGAAAAAGTTATTAATATTTTTAGTGGTGTACAAATATAAAATTACATTTGCAAATATGTAAATGTTATATTCATGTTGCATATACTACACATGCTTGTTTGAAAAGAGTTCATCTTAATTTTGAGTATTTCATTATGTAGTTACTTGGCCTAAAACAAAGACTTTTTAAGACATAAAAATTGTTAAATACATTATAATTGTTTTATTTTTATATTTAAGAAATGTTTTTGGTATAATTTAGTTATATAATAAAAATTACAGGTTTATTAATAATTATATTTTATATTCATGTATATATATGTAAAATTTAATGTACAAAGCTTGGGGTTAGATTGCAGTACCGGTAATTGGATTTCTGTTGTTCTTGGCTTTACCCACTTTCAGTAAATGCATCTTTTGATCAATGAATGAAACACATCCATGAAGACGTATCATAGATATTTGTGTAAACAGAGGATTTTGTTTTGTTTGGTTTTCACTGGTCATTACATTGTGAGTTGAGTAATGACTTATAAGCTGGAAGCCACATGCTTTGCGTTTTTGTACAGTGAGTGAATGAACAGATGCTGAGACTGAATCATTGATGCTCCCTCCATTCTGGAATCTAGGAGCACACCTTGGATTTCACATTCCTTTGATGCCTCACTACGTCACACCTAGTAAAATATCTCGGCAGAAAGCACACATTTTTTTCAAGCATTTCCTGGCAGTTTTGTACTGTGCCGACCCAGCTCTCGTTTGATATCTTGTCTAGTACTCTGTCTCTCTATCATGCTTGTTTATTTCTTCTTCTCCTTCACATTGTGGGGGTGTATAAATATACATGTATCTACAGTCAAACCTGCTCATGCGGCCACTTGTATTAAGCACCCAACTTTACTAAAGCATCATGTTTATTTTCTTCTAAATCACCTGATTCAGTATTGTATAACTTGTATTAACCAACCACCTTTCTGAAGAAGCCATATTGTGTTGATTCTTCAGTGGCTTAGTCTATAACTGTGTGTATAACATTCTTTTGATGAAACATGTATACATTTGGAAAAATTCTTTTTTATTGCAAGAATTAAACAAATTCATGTCATAAAATAGTTGCAGTTGCATAACAGATGATAGTATCTATTTGTATACATTACCTTGTCATTGATTGCATCTGTTCCTGTATTGTGAAGGTGTTATTCTGTGAAATTCCAGTGCTGTTGCTGATGTAATGTCAGTCACACATTGATTAGAAACATCAGCACTTCAGTATAAAGATCAATAAAGGTTTTTTTTTTAAACACAAGAAAAAAATCATGAAATGTCTCATTATTTTTATTATTTTGCCGAGCTGGCAATTGATTCTCTTTCACACATTTAATTTACCATATCACTGTCAAGAAATCAAACGTAAAAAATGTCCTGCCTTTATGAAAGCCTAAGTTGTTAAATGTAGATGCTATTAAACATATCCTAGTAATAATAATAGTATCTTTAGTTCTGTGAATATATTCAACAGATTGGTTATACTTTGTTTCATGATTATATCCAATTAAGGTTCAAGCACACAGTCCTGTGCAGACAGCTCAGCTTTCTGTGCTGTGATTAATATTAGTAGGAGAGATGAAACCTGCTGCTGCCACACTAATGTAGCTACTCTTACCAAAAAGCAGCAAGGGATCTTTTATGTACACTATCCCACAGACAGGAGAGCATGAACTACATGTATGTCCTTTGATAAACCAGATGATCAGTGTAAGTGGTGTACACCTACCTATTGAGCCTTCCATAGTACTCACTCGGTTGGTGCTGGTATTCCGAAAAACAAAATCCCACTTCCTACCAGCCCTGGTGGCACAGTGGTTAAGCTACTGGACTAGTGACTGGTAGGTGCTGAGATCGAATCTCAGTATCGGCACCGACCCAGAGTGAGAGCTCCGCAAAGTTCAGTGGGTAAGTGTATACCACTTACACCAATCAGTGGTCCACAACTGGTTTATAAAAGGCTGTGGTATGTACTATTCTCTCTGTGGGATAGTGCATAAAAGATCCGTTGCTGCTTATCAGTAAGAGTAGCCACATTAGTGTGGTGGCAGCGTTATCGTCTCTCCTACTAACAGTAACCTCTATCCTGGATAGACAGAACAGGAAGTTAAGTTGTCTGCCCAGGACAGCGTGCTTGAACCTTAATTGGATATAAGCACGAAAATAAATACAACAAGTCAAGAGTCTGATAGTATACATGTAACTGCTACACCATTGGAGTTGGTTATGTTCTAACAGAAAATAACTGTCCAAGGATTTTAAATCCTCCAGATATTTTGTTGTTGGAATAAGGTTTCTGCTCTTGAGGTGGAGAATAGGAACCAAATGATCATTTAGGTTACCTGGAGGTTACATCAGTTACAAATGAAGCAAACAGAAAATAGATTATCACGATTTGCTGTCAGTATTGGTAAAACAAAAATCAAACCATGTACCTGAACTAAAACAGGTTATTTGATGTGTGGCTTTGTCTAAACTATTTTCAGGTTATCTCACCTGTTCGTTATTTTAGGCCTGTGCTCTAATTTTAATCAGAGACCCATTCTTCTGCTTCACATAAAAATGTATTCCTGGAACATATCACTGACATACAAGTAGATAATATTTGATATCGGAAAGTATTTGTATACATATTGTTGGGCCCGACTGATACTCACCACTGTAGGCAGAACCCTGGTTGAGATATAAAACAAAAAATAGAACTGTGTGAATATATTGATACTCGCACCTCTTCCAATGTGGTTGGCCTGTTAGTGTTACTAGCAAGGTGCAGGAACAACTTAATTGATCATCGATGGTGCCAACAGCTAGTCTTTTCTGATCAGTTGGTTCACTGCAAGCAGCTATCGACAAAATCCAATTTTGTAGGACATAGCCCCTTCTGTGATGTGATAATTTAATATGGGGTCACAGGTCATCCAGTCCATCTTAACTAATTGTCTGCTTCCTGTAGAAAGAGATATTAACAGATTGCATCAAGAAAAGCCGACAGGAGTATTCCAGAAAATTGTAATCTATGTCCTTGTGGAAAAAAAAAAGAGCGTTTTGTTTAATTACATTATTAGAGCACATTGATTTATTAATATACGCTGCTGGATGTAAGACATTTGCTAATTTTTACACATGGTCATCAGAGGAAACCCATTACATTTTCCCATTAATAACTAGGGTTATTTTATACATGTATGCACTTTCCCACAGATGGAACAGCACTTAATGTAGCTCAAACGGTAGTGTGTCCTCCTGTAAACTGGTCGGTCGTCGGATTAGTTCCTCTCAGTGGATCCATTTGCAGTTTGGGCTATTTTTCTGTTCCAACCAGTGGTCCACAACTGGTTTATCAAAGGCCGTGGTATGTGCTGTGTTGTCCTGCCTGTGGGACTGCGCATGTAAAAGATCCCTTGCTGCTTATCGGAAAGATTTTAACCATGGTTTAAACTTAATGATGCATAGAACAACTAGATGTTCATGTATGGTCTACATAGAAACCCACTACAACCATAGACTACTCTTTCTATTATCACCTTGCTGTTTTTTTTTATTTAAACACTTTCCTACCAACATAAAAGGACATACATGTACTGTAAATCAAGAAATTAACATGTCCCTAAATTAATGCGAGTGATGGTAGTCAGACTGAATTGCAGCATGAAATTAATGCTCTTTGATGTAGTACTTCCAGAACAACACATTTTTGCAGCAATCGTAATACAATTCTCTAAAAGTTAAACCACTACCATTGTTGTTGAGATCACCTCTCTTAATTGAGAAGACTAAAATGTGTTGGAAATGACTATGAGTTAATTGCCTACAGACAAAAGTGAATACAATATATGTAAGGCTATTACCCATGCCAGACTAGTGGTTGAGTAAACAACTTTAATCAAACTTTCATTATATACACATCTCGTGTTAGTTTTAATGATTTTAATAAAATATGATAAATGATTATCATGTACTGGTATTTTAATTTTTGTTTGTTTTGTTCGAAGAATCCATCATAAATGCACTATTGTTAAGAAATAAATGCATCATATTATTAATGCGAATAACATGGACTCACATTTTTTGCATTACTATTGTAATCTGCAGTATAAATATACATGTACATGTATTATACCACGTCCTTTGGGGGCAATCCTTCGGGGAAAGAATGTATTCTCGTTTTACAAGCACCTAATATCTTCATTATTTTCTTCTTTTTTCACTCAATGATTCACGAGTGCAGTGTCTAATAATATTCTCTATTGATACACCTTTTGGACTGCCATATATGAATAAATATGTTTGGATCACAATAAAAAAAAATATGTTGTTTAGGTTTGATATGTTATTAGTGGACCACTTTCTGGAATGGAAAATAATATTCTTTTAATAGTAAAATGGGTCCACTGAAAGGGATCGATCCTGTGATCAGTTGTATCTCAACAAACCAGAGCTGGTTTATTGAAGGAGTCTGGGTCATCTCCGGGGATGGAAACGAGATGAAGACATCTGTGCTTGCAAACAGTGAGTGATAACCCTTTAATGAGGAATCTAATCACTTTGTGTCATGTCTGCTGTAAATATGTTTACCATTTGTCCATCTTCAAACACATGACTGGAAATGTGATGAAGTTACCAGATATACTTAGAGACGCTGTTCACACAAGAGCTCCGAGGCAAGGAGGTGCAAGAATAATTGTTGTTCTAGATGGTTTTGTAACACCAGTTTTGGAGTAGTGTGAAAGGAATGCTTTGTTTAATGACACCACAGAACATTGTTTAATCAGTGGCTGTCCTTCCAGCTTGATATGTTAATAATAATATGTAGTAACTAGTAATATACACTACATGTATGTCCACTACCACTACAGATAAAGTTTATTTTTTATTTAACGAGTCTCTAGAGCACATTGATTTTTTATCTTACCGTCAGCTATTGGACGTCATTCATATTGTCATTCCGACTTATTTATTTAGAGGAAACCCGCTACTCTTTCCGATAAGCAGCAAGGGATCTTTTATATGCACCACAGACAGGACAGCACATACCATGCTTTTGGATAACCATTGTGGACCACTGGTTGGAATGGAAAATAGCCCAAACTTTAAATGGGTCCACTGAAAAGGATCAATCCAACGACCGACTAGCACTACAGAAAGCACTTTCTAAAATTATTGTATTATAGTTTGCCAACATTACACTTAGTGCAGGTTTTTTTTGATAATAAAAATTCTTGTCTTATCTTGGCAGTCATATGGTAATTGTTTGTTTAACGTCTTTTTACACAGAATATTCTTTAATCAGTGACTTTAAGTTTAACAATTATAATAATCATACATATAGGTCTTCAGAAGAAACACACCGACAGTCTGCCACCATGTGGGTTACCCTATTTATTTATTTTTTGTATTGGGGATTGAACTGGGTTCCATCATTTAAAATTCCCTGACTTTTCTTTATACAAAAAAATAAAATAAATAATAATAATAAAAATTAATAATAAATAATAATAATAAAAATAACATAAATAAAGGTATAAAGTCTCTGTCAAAGTCACGCAAATATATTTTGATGTTTCAACAATAAAATGTTATCATTATCAAGAGACGACTAAAATGCAAATAGGAGAGCAGAGAATATAAACGAGAGGAGGGATGATCAGACTACTCAAGAGGATGGCTTGACAAACGTGCTGTTATGTAGAAAGGACAGAATCCATGCATATCCTGACCCGGGTCTTCATATTAACTCTGTCCTGATGACCCATTGCCAGATATTAAACCACCAGGGCCTAGTTGTTCAAAGCAAGGTTAAGCTAACCATGGGTTAGTTGAATATTTCAAAACCAAATTATAAATCATTGCAAATAGTAATTGAAACTTAGATTATTATAGCCTACGGTATCCATACTTAATCCAGAGTTCTGCCCAGGATGAAATGAGTGGTGGTTATTATTGACAGGCGTCTGCTTGCGATGTTCCAAGGTTAAATGTGTCCTCACTTTTCATTGGTTGTTTGCATTCTGCTTCAGCCAATCAGAGTTGATGTTTATTAACAATCAGAATTCACAATGTAAACGAAGAAACTAACCCAATTCGCATTATCAAGTTGGTCAGCGTCTTTATATTAGGAATGAGGATCGTTACATACAGTAACAATTTTATTTATTTGAAGTTCAAATGCACTTTTTAGTAATGGACGGTAGTATTTATGTCATGGGCAGATATTTTGAGTGCTGGTTGGTACCGACCAGTGCCGACCACCGTGGGCAGATCCCTGATAATCAAATCGGAAGTGTATTTGAACTTTCTATGAAGATATTTTAAAGAAAAATATTTTGCATTATTTTTTTTAATTGCATACATGTATGCAAATGTGTAAATGAATAAAGTGATTTCTTGTTATTTATAATTAAATGTCCATATGATATCTAAACTTGACTGATATAATTTTTAAAACGTGTTGATTCTGTTTGTTACTGTTGCATGGATTGAAAATAATTGTTCATTCATTTATGTTACACTAGTGTGCTTACATTAGCCAGTCTATAGTTAAGTTTGTTTTTAAAAAATAAACCTTTCATTGAAAATAAACACACATATACACAATAAATATATAACAAGTCAGCACATCTTGCCAGATGTTTGTTTATTGTTTCATGCAAACTGTACAATTTATAAATGCTAGGTTTGTTTTTTCATCCATACTCCAACTACATAGTATCACTTCCCTTTATTGTATACTTGCCAACAATGATAAAACGCTGATTAAAAGAAGTAACTGACACAGAACAAACATTCCTTCTGAAATATTTATTTCTGAAGCATGTCATCACTGATACACAGGGCTGACACCGCCAGTGAATGCAAGTGGGGAAATTGCCTCCCCAATAATCAGCGGCATCCTTTTTTTTTTTGACAGTATTTACATTCATTACGTTGTAGGCACCTTTCAAATGGCACCCATACTCAGTCTTGACCCCCTCCCTTTCCCAATATTTAGATGGCTATGCCGGTACTGATATACCTCAGGAACAAAATCCTTCATAAGTACAAGTCCTCTCCATTTAAAAATAGAGCAATTCATTGCTTACCTTAAAATTATTTCAAGTGAGAACGTTTCAAATGAGGAGAGCCGTTTTGCAATTTTCCCATTGTACGAGCTAAAATGACTAAACGTGGGCTAAAAAAAAAAATTCACTTTACATTTTCAGGCAAGTTGCGGGTCAATGCAAGCAATCACTCATTTATAATGACAAACAGGCCTTGGTAGTGCTATGGTTAAGCTGTCGGTCTTATTGCTGGTAGGTGCTAAGATCAAATCTCATTCGAGGCATGGGATTTTTGTTATCTCGACTGCTCCACAAAGGCTTAGTGGGTAGGTGTAAACTACTTACACTGACCAGTGATTCACAACTGATTTATCAAGGGCCGTAGTATGTGCTGTCCTCTCTGTGGGAAAGTGTATGTAAAAGATCCCTTGCTGTTAATGAGAAAGAGTAGCCTATGAGATGGTAGAGGGTTTCTAAAGACCATGAGTCACAGAATACCATATGTCAGATACCTGTTAGCCGCTGAATAAACAATGTGTTGGGGTGTCGTTAAACAAATAATCCTTTCCTTATTTCCGCAAGGACGTAACAATGCTAAATAATGCTGAATAATGAAACAAAACAGTCTGCCCATGTACTATAACACTGACCGGACTAAATAAATTATCATCATGTAAATGTGCGCCAGGTGTTTGAATAATAGTCTGATTGTTTATAGTATTACATCTGTATTCCATGTGAATGCAGGTGACAGGTGTGACTAGGACCAATACAATCAACATTAATGAATGGTAATTAGTTGAAATGTGTGGCAGGTTACTGCATTATTTAACCACAAATAACTTATTGTAGCCACCACTGACAGTGATAATAATTGTTGCCAATTAGTTATCAAAGCAAATCAGGGATTCTTTTAAAGGCTGGTTGGTTGGTTGGTTGTATTTATTTTTGTGCTTTTATCCATTTAAGGTTAAAGCATGCTGTCGTGGGCACACAATTCGGCTATTAGTGCGGTCGGTCCATGACAGAGGTTAGTGTTAGTAGGAGAGATGAAAGTTGCTTCCGCCACACTAATGCGGCTACTCTTTATCGATAAGCAACAAGGCATCTTTTATATGCACTATCCCACAGACAGGATAGTTCATACCACTGCCTTTGATAAACCTGTTATGGACCACTGGTCGGTGAAAGTGGTATACACCTACCCATTGAGCCTTGCGGGGCTTTCACTTTGGGTTGGGGCCGATATCAAGATAAAAATTCCATACCTTAACTGAGATTTGATCCCAGTACCTACCAGCCATAAAACCGATAGCTTAACCACTGTGCCACAAGGGCCAGTGACACCAAAGTAAATCGGACACTTTTAGAGGCTGGGTTGGCCAATGATTTTTATTATCCTCAATCTGAATATCTCGTTAACTCTGTCATCATCAGTTGCAAACCTTGGGGCTATGTCAACACCATTGTAGCCTTTGTAATTTTTATACTGCTTGTAAGGTTTTTGATCTGTGGTTTACCATTGTTTTTGTTATCTGTTAGACAGCTGATGGAGATGTCTGCTAGAAACAAGAGAGATGAAAAGAACATTATGTCTGATTTAGGAGATGTTTTGTATGAAACTATAATGTCAGATGATATGTTCAGGAATAATTGTTCTGGTTGGAATATAATGTCAGATGGAAAGGAATACCAGTTAATTGGTTAAAAATAAAGTGGGAACCTCATTTAAAGAGGATTTTAGATTGGATATTTATTAACAGGAGGACTGAATATATATATACTATTAACAAACAACAGCTATTTTATAAGAAATGTTTAAGATTATACTAAAACTGAATTTTCAAAGGGTGACTTGGTGTTATCTAATGTTTGTAATATCAGTTACAATTTCTGGTTTAAACTAACTTATTTTCATATAATTAATAATATCTGACAAACTGGGGAAAGTAATTATTTCATCATCTGTTAACATTTTATGAAGCAACAAATGAATAGAATGTTTGATTTATTTTAAATTGCTAGCAGAACCAAAAGAAAGTGAAAAGTAAAGAAGTTAATGTCTGTTCTTATACTTGCATTAATAATAACGATAATAACAATAATAGTAATAACAATAATAAAACTGTCTTCAGATAGCTTATACCCAAAATTCCATGTTTATGGCATTAGCTTGTATGGTAGCACTGGTTTCTTTTGTTTCCACAATGCTCATTGAGTAGATGTGCTCCTTACACTGGCCAGTGGTCCACAACTGGTTTATCAAAGACTGTGGCATGTGCTGTCATGCCTATTGGAAAATACTTGTCAGTACCGGTGTAGCAGTTAATTACAAACCGCCTGGAAATCAGAAACTCACATTTGTAATTTCCTAGGAAATAACAATTCCCCCCTTACCCCTGTAAATCGTACCCTCTTAACCCTAACCCATTCCCATATATGGGCATGGGGGGTTTGCGATTTCCTAGGAAATCATAAGTGGGAGTTTGTGATTCACAGGATGTGTGATTTCCTTCTGCAATGGCACAGCTGTTTAAACAAAAATTGTGGAGGGGGGGGAATAAATAGGGGTGCTATTTAAAGGGCACCAATAATGTAATAAATGAAAATATAGTCACAGGTTATTGGGGGTTGGGGGGAGATAATGTCCTCTTGCCCTGCCGGCCCTGCTTGTAAATGATTCCTTGCTGCTTATTTGTAAGAGTAGTCTACGTGGCAGTAGCAGATTTCATCTAAAGATCATGAGTTGTAAAACCATACATTTATGTCTGAGACCTAATAGTTACTAAATAAACAATGTGCTGGGATGTCATTATGCAACCAGTCCTTTCCTTTGGTTTCTTTTGTGCACCACATCATGTTATAGTTATCATAACATTTACCTACATTGTATATGTAATATCTGCTGATTAAAAAAGAAAAGTTTGTTTTATTTAATGATGCCTCTAAAGCACATTTATTTTTATCTTATGGCTATTGGACATCATTTATATGGTATTCTGACATATTTCTTTTAGAGGAATCTCACTGCTGCCACATAGGCTAATCCTTCTGATAAGCAGCAAGGGGTCTTTTATATGCTCTGTCCCACAGACAGGACAGCACATACCACTGCCTTTGATGAACCAGTTGTGGACCACTGGTTGGAATGGAAAATAGCCCAAACTGTATCCGCTGATTAAGCCATGCACTAGAATATTGTTAAGCAAACATTCCTTTCCTTTATTCGTCTTGTTGCTTATTGTAACTTATTGACCCACTGAAAGGTTTGTCTTGGTGAAAAGCTTATCACACTCTTCTGTTGCAATAACATCTTTCTGCATTCACTGATTGGATGACGGCCTAAGAGCCAAGTACATTCAATTTACACATTCACTCTCGGCTACTAGCCAAATGGTCTCATAGAATTTCCAGTATCATCCAGCAAATCGGTCTGCATGTACTGATGCGATTAAAATTTCTTTTCTTGATATTCTGCCTCGCCTGTTGCTGCAGATGTTGATTTGTTTGGGTTATGTTGGTGTTGTGTTCCAGTGTATAACAATACCTTTGAGATATTGAAAAAAAAATACAGTAAAAATGACCTTGAAACATTTCCACAACATATTCTTAAAACCAAATGTTACATTTAAATTTTTTATTTTCTATATGTGAGGATACCAGTTAATTTGTTGATTATCATTATTAGTTTCTTTTAATTCTGTCAGCTACAATATTTGTGTCTAGCATTTCAGAGGCCAGGGGTCGAATTTCACCAAGGTATTGAGGCATTTGTCTTGCTGCCCTGTCCCTTTGCTGTAAATAACGTCCTCAAATATTGCCGTGCCCCTTTTTCTCTCTTTCCCTATAGGAAACTCATATTTGCCATTGTACTCCATTGTGCCTGTTGCTGCAGATGTTGATTTGTTTGGGTTATGCCGGTGTATAACAATACCTTTGAGATATTCAACAAAAAAAATCCAGTAAAAATTCCCTTGAAAAGTTTCCATAACATATTCTTAAAACCAAATCTTGCATTTAAATTTTTTATTTTCTTTAAAAAATAATCTTTGCCTTTTATTAGTGAAAAAGATACATGTATATGCAAAAGGAGTAAAAAATATATAAATTTCTTAAGAGTTAGATAGTGTCTTAATTGAGGGAGTTTGATTTTCGTGAGGATTTGTGCAACCTTTTGTGATTATACACGTACATTGTATATTATATGCCTACCAGATATATTTAAAGGCAACCTTTGGTGAAGTTGGAACTGAAGCTAACAAACAAATGTGTTATTTTTTCTGTTTTAAAATTTCACTTATACTCCACATCATGAGAAATAGCAAATTAAAACATCAGTGTGTTCGGTTGAAAAATAAGTGCCAAAAGGACAGATATTTGCCTTTCCAAGCCTTTGTACCATGTACACAATATACAGAAATATTTTACTTCATAATTTTTATTGTTGTGTGGTATGAGAACTGAATCCAAGGGGAGTTGATGACATTTAAATCCCCATTTGGCAACCAGTTTTTACTTTTTCTTATAATTTTGTCATGTTTATAACTTTGAACCACCTCCTGATGTTAAAAATCCTTAAAATATTTTTGAACCCTCTTCCATAATTTCTGTAATAGCAATGGGGTAACCAAAATGGCGAATGAAAAGTATTCAAAAAAAAACCTGCTAAAAAACTTACTTCTATCCTCAAAAGAAGAGTGAAATACAGTGGTTGAGTGGTAGGATATCAGACAAGCTGAAAACAATGGTTCAAAACCGGTTGGAGGCTGGCTCGCACTAATGTGTCAAAATTACCAAATGTTTGACTTTCAATAGCCGATGATTAATAGATCAATGTGCTCTAGTGGTGTTACTAAATATTTAAAAAAAAAAAAAAAAATTTGTTTTAATTTAGAAGTTATTAAAAATGATGTCATCTGATTTGGCACAAAGTATGGTCAACATTCCAGTATGTTTCCAGCTATTTTGTTGTTTCATTACTGTTTATTGTCATTAGTATTGTTTATCAAGTCACTCTTTGTCCATAACATTCAGCACCAGGTGCAAGTATTGCCTTGAGAGAATTGATTAATAACTCAGTTTGAAGTGCCATATTACTCAAGGGGATTATTTGCAATCACCACCAAGAACAGATCATTTGGCAATGGCCAGTGTGTGTGATCAAGATGATTATGCTTGAACTCACTATGTTATATCTGAGGATGCCAATTAATTCGTTGATCCTGATTACTAGTTCATTGGAAGCATTTCTTTTAATTCTGTCTGCTACAATATTTGTATCTAGCATTTCAGAGGCCAAGGTATTGAGGCATTTGTCTTGCTGTCTTATCCCTTTGCTGCAAATATTGCCATGCCCTTTTTTCCCACTTGCCCCATAGGAAACTTACAGTTGCCATTGTGCCCCACATGTGTCCTGAAAATTGCTTTGGTGCACTCTTGATTTCTAGGAGTAATTGCCATTCTCCCAAACATTGAAATTCGACCCCTGAGAGGCAATACTTGTAGTTCTTCTCTTCAATAAAAAAAATGTTTATAAAGATCCTTTTGGTGCTTATATCATAAAGAATAGCCTATGTGGCAGAAAAGGGTTTCTTCTCTTATATCGACTGTCAAATCTTTAATGGGAACACAGTTCAAGAAGCTTAAATCTTAAAATGGATATAGCCATAAAAATAAACAAATCTTCCTTACAAAACCTTTTAAATAATCCAGAATTCATTAACAATGGCATGGATGTCAAGATATATTTTACAGGTCCTTCACAACAGTATATTGACTAAGCATATTCCAACTTTATATACCATATGGCATTGAATTGAATTTGGACTGCATTCAGTTTTGTTATTCAAGAGTGTATTACGTGACTTATAAATCTTTTCATTCAGCCAGACTTCTATCAGACCTGACACCAACTTCCTGCCAGATCTATCCTTTGAATAAAGCTTCTAGTTTATATGTACATGTATACTAGTCAAATGAATTTAGGGAACATCAGTGATTTGTTCTGTTAGTGATGATTCCATTCCAACCAGTGGTCCACAACTGGTTCATCAAAGGCTGTGGTATGTGCTGTCCTGTCTGTGGGATGATGCATAT
>JAULBS010100393.1:0-16176 GCA_032355785.1 Symmetromphalus regularis
TGTGTACTTCGGTATATTTGCGCTAAGACGACATGGTTAAGTGTTACATTGATACAATAAAGAGAAATACTGGTAAAATTATTATTTAGGCATTTTATTTTTAATTTCACTGAAATTTTCGGTTTTTCTAAGCAAAAAGTGTGGGGGGGGGATAATTATATAGGCCTCCACCCCTGTCAAAAAAATGGGGGTGGGGGCACACGGGATTTACGCACATGTATACATTACCATCATGCCTTTTAAATGCAAGACAGCAGTTACCACGTGGTTTTATAAACAGTTATCTACTGAGGCAAGTCGATCAAAAAACATTTTGCTTGTTAGGCGGACTTTACCTATGCGCTAAATCCCATTCCTTGACATAAACAAACACACTAGATTACTTTTAATTTAATGATAAAAAAGAAAAACCACGACCACATGCAGTTAGCGTTAAAATTGTGTACAAATCTTTCTCCCTACGGCATGAACGTCAGCGTGAACGTGCACTTAATTGCACACTCCTACTCTCCTAATCTCAACACATTGATGCTCTCTACAAGACCTGCGGTGAAATGAAAAATTAAAAAAAAATTACCCGCTTTCTTTCTCCATGTTATCTTATTAAAACACCACCAGGTCAAAGATTTTTGTCGACAAAATTAATATAGTTCAAAGAGTCCATCTTCCTGTGGCCAAATAATTGTGTTGCAGGTTAATTCTTCGTATTAGCAGAAGAACGATTTGAGTCCTAGATCGATGCTATCTCCGACGACGAGTCTAACTCATTAGAGTGACTTTCATTAGATGCATGCCTTGACTGATAATTTAAGATTCAAACTTAACTTCAGTTCCGGTGTGTCCGGATGAACGGTTATCAGCAGATGTTCTGTCACTAGGTTACAGTGGCGAGGCAGGGTTAGAGAAATATTTCCAAAAGCCACGCGTACAAGGACCCAAATATCATGAGCTACTGGCCTAGTTAGTTAATAGTAAAATTGTCTATAATTTAACAATCCGCAAGTCGAGATTGAGACAAAATTAATTTGGTAAACCCCGAGTATGGTAGTTAAAATTGGTCGGGTTACATTTCTGAGGGGTTATAATTATATATGAGTTAAATTCTAAATTAGTTACAGTCCTGTGTGAGTCTCTGTGGTCCAGTGAACACCGAACTCTCAAGCTGAAGACAGTGGTTCAAAATCCGTAATTTGCTGGGTCACACTTGATGAGGTGTCAAAATTACCAATATTTGACATCTAATTAATAAGTCAGTGTGTTTTAGTGGTGTCGTTAAACAAAACAAATCAAAATATAGTTAGTCCTCATGGGCTACGAGTTCTGCTGGAGAGTATTCTGTAAAGGATATTCTTGTAAAGGGGTTGCAATTCTTAAGAGGTTAGAGTTACGAAGGGTTTTAATTATAAAGGGGACAAAATTCTGAAGAGAAGAAATTCGGCAAGGATTAGAATTATGAATGAATTAAAATCCTGAAAAGATGAGAGCTATGAACAGGGCAGCTATCATTCCAAAATAACTAGATTTCTGAAAGGCTTAAAATACAAAAGAGATAAAGGGTTAACATTCCGAAATACTTAAGAGTTCGTCAGTTTCTTCTTCAGCGTTCTCACTTAGACATCTGAAATGTTTAAAATTCTAAAAGGGTTAGGATTATACTGAAAGGATTAGTTATCCAGGAGTTAGATATTTAAATAGGGTTAAAACGTATAGGTGTGAAAGAGATAAACGTCTCAAGAGAATAATGTTCTCAATGGACTATTTCTGAAAGGGTTTAGCTTTAAAATAATAATATAGAACAGAGGTTTGTTGTAAAAAAAATTCTTCTCTCTAGAGAGACAGCATTGGTGCAATTCAAACCAAGCGTGATTTGATGCATCATACATATTACTTAGAACGAAGATGTATTCAATCAGTTTATATAAGAAATTAGATCACTACTCTGTTATGCCGTCTGGGACGTATCTTTTAAAACTGAACTGTTAGTAATTTTATCAGTGTTCAAACCTATTTAATAAGGCATACTTCATTTGCGAAGGATAATGAAAAAACACAGAATATTAAAAATAATAGTAATTGTAACTCTTCGTTTAAAAGTGCTTTCCGGCGGTTATGTGCGGCAGAGTACATTCAGACTATATTGTATATCACCACACTCGACATTACTTTTATATAGGCAATATAAAGTTGTATTTTATGTCTTCGTCACATCACCACTTCCCCGAGTCTTGTTCCCTCTACTTAGGGCTCCGGGTCCAGGGGTGGGGGAGTGGCGCGTCCCCGAACCAATATGTGGGAACGTTATAACTAGCGGTCGGTCGGTCTTCGTCAAATACATATTCTTACAAGATGGTAACAGAGTTAAACGTATACTCCCACGGACCCTTGACTTAATTAATTTCCAAACAAAGAATTTATCTTAAATATAAACATTTGATTTTTCCATAGAAATACTTCATTCACCGCATCTCGCTTATTATCACTATCTTAAAAATAATAATGAATTATGCTCATGGACAAATAAATCGAAAAGAAAATAATGCTTTTTTCCGTTGAAGGTGTGACGTATATATTTCGAGTCACGTGACAGGTACTCCCCCGTTAGCCGTTATTTTAAAACTTCTGAATATTTTTGTAGCTGCAAAAACATTTTGTACCAACTTATTTCACCCTACGAGGAGTTCCGATCTTGAAATTGTTAAATGTGAAAAAAATCGATCGACTCAACATGGAATTCCTATACCATGGTTCAGTTAAAATGTCTTGCGTGATATGAAAATGATATCTGGTATAACAAATGCATGTAAGTTTCATTCGTAATCAATATTTAGAGCGCAAAGCTCCTTAAATTCCGTGGGACTATGCCTTTAACACATAGAATTGAAATGAAAGAAAAAATATTTTCCCACTGTGGTTTGCAGTATAATTTTCTACATGAAGGTTTAAAAATAAAGTCGCAATGTATGCATAAAATGCCGAATACCGTACGACGCAAGCTGATGGCACACGATGCTTGTATTTAATGTAATTTAAACACTTTCATAAAAAGCAGCATGTGCAGTGATCACAGAATACAGCTGAAAACAACTTTTAACACTTCTACACAGGATATATTTCAAAATTAATTTTATTTTAAATCGTTATAAACATAAACGTATTTAAGACTTTGCAGTAACAGAATTGTTTTAAATTATCATGTCACAGAACAGAAATGAAACAATAAATGTTGAGTTGTAAACATAATGTCTAACAAATTAAATCGACACTGCAGTCGACAAAGGTATTACCGATTTTATGTCATGTTGTACCAGATAGATGTCCACATGCAGGCGCGAATGCTGGATTTCAGAAAGGGATGGGTTAATAGGACTGGGGAAAAATGGTTAATTTTCACGTCCTTCCACTCGCAATAGATATATATATATATATATATATATTTAAAAATACGAGTAAAGAGGGGGGTCCTGACCCCATGGATTCCCTCTCTGGATCCGCTACTGACTTGTCACTTATGTGTAATTAGCAGGCCCGTGCAAAGCTGGTAATAGGCCCTGGCCAGATGGGAACTGTCGGCCACCATTTCAATTTCCGACTGCTGACTAAGTATTTTTGTAATCAGTGCTAAATACCAGGGGGAATAGGCCCTCTCAAACTCGTAGGCCCATGTTAACTGGCCCACCTGACCTCCACCTCTATTCTGGCCTGCTAATTAGATGATGTATAAGCACTAATTTGATTTAGTAGTCACTTTAAAACGTAAAAACAAAAACTCGTGTGCCGATAATAACATAAACAATTTAAAAAGAAGAAGATAAAAGATGTATTGCGACCAACGTATTACGGATAATGAGGATGTTGCCGTAAACAAGTTGTTTTTCCTCAACAAATATGAAACATCTTAATGTAAAAGCATTGAGAAAGCAATGTCATATATAATTTTTCAGAAACGGCATACGCCAACTATACAATTATATCCACAAATAAAACCCCAATCAGCGTGCACGCATCTAGTCACGTGGTATGAGAATAACGGAACCTATAGAGGACTGATCGTGTGTTGCATATGTTTCAGTTTATTTTTGTATAAAACGAGATAAAATGAATGAATTAATGTGTTTTTTCTGAACAAGCGTAAATTGCTGAGTGGGAGTGAGGAGTGGAGACGTTCAGATTTATTGAAGAGGCGAAAACGAAATATGTTTGAAGAGTTTAATTTTGTAGGAAAGAAACAAAAACTGAGGATTAAGATGGACTATTAATTTCACGCAAAACAAACGAATAAAGACATGGTTACAACATTGTTGATAGTAGAATATATTAATTCTTCTTAGAGTGTGGTTTATTACTAAAACATTAAATTTGTGGACACCCTATATCACTTTAACAAACATCAACATTTTGATAATGAGTTATGGGGGAATACTACAAGGTTTTATCAGAATATACCTTGGACCAGCTTAGGCAAAGATGGTCCTGAACATGGGCGACAATCGCTTCCTGGAAGGAGTGGTGGGGGGGGGGGGGGAGAGACGGAGCCGGTGGGCTTCCTGGGAGTGGGGTACGAAGCAAAAACTAGGAGAATAACTATATAAGCAATCCCACTCCCCCACACCCGTCCAAAAGGTGGTGAGATCTGTCCACCCAGTCCCTAGGGATTTACTCCCTTAGTTCTGAATACCAATATAATTTATAGTCGGCATTCTCAAAGACATCATAACATATTCTACATATGTCATCAACTGAATTTGATATTGGGTCACAGTACGTAATTAGAGGAAGACGTAGCTTAGTGATAAAATGAATAAGGTATCCTGTGATTATGAATTGCATACAAAAGACCCCTTACTGCTAACAGAAAAACGAGAAGCCAGTGTGGATGTAGATGATTTGTTCTTTTGTGTGACAAATACCATGTTTCAAACCTTATAGCTGCTGACTGAACACAGTGCTGGATTTTCTAATAAACGTTCCTTTCCTTTGAGATAGAACTCTTCTGTTTCATGAAAATCGTCTGCTGACGCTACTGTTTGTTGAAATCGGCGTAAAATCGACAATATCCGGTTAAAAAGTCTTTCATCTGCGGTTTTTATCCTAGGTTTCTGACGACAGTTTGAGAATTAATACCATGGTAAAACTGAATCCCCGTTCTGATTGAAGAGAGTGGAGTAGCCTAGCAATTGAAAAAAATATAATTGAAAGTGCGCATTATACATAACTCATAAGTTGAAGGAACATCCTGAGATAAAGTGTGGGTAATTTGCTGGAAGAAAGTAAAAACAAATGATAATTTAGATAAAATATATGTTTTAATGATATCTTACAGTACTGTCAGCAGTTTTGTTTTACTGATTTTTCAAAAGATTAAAAAATAAATGAAACCTAGCATGTTTTTTGCATCTTGTTTTTAATGATCAAAATAATTAAAATGGTATGACATATACAACGCAGAATCTAATGGAAAGTTCAACAAAATTGTCATATCACATTATATGGCCTTTGATCTTTTTACAAACGATTTCAACTCAAATATTCTCATCTTCAGTCACAGTGACAGTTTCGAAGAAAGATACAGTACTGCGAAACTGGAACAAAAATTTAAAGTATCCAGTGATCTGAAATCAAAACACAGAAGCAGAAAGTTCTTTCAAAGAACAAACTTTCTGCAGGACTTTATAACCCTGGACATTTATTCAGTTAGAACATATTCCTCGAACGCAATACAATATATCAGAAACACTGGACATATCAAAATTGAGTTGATGACAAGTCTCATGATACGACCAGCATTGGCAAACGTCTTGTATTATGAATATTTTTACAATAATTCACTGAATGTGAACACAACTTTGTTGGCGTATCCACTGAAACTGCAATGTTGAGATATTTTGAGGGGAAGGGCCTACATAGCTCTGCTTTAGAGTGTCTAGCTGAGATGCGATGGTTGGTCGGATCGATCTGTGTCAGTGGACCTATTTGTCAAATTTCCTTTCTAGTTATTAGCACACGTTGTATACATGCTGTTCAGTCTGTGGTAATGCATGGCCGACACAACCGGGAGTGGGATGCAAAGTAGGGATTTGTCCCCTCAATAATCTGTGATACCCTTTTTGTGACAATATTTACATTTATTACGTTGTAGGCACCCTTCAAATGGCGCGCCTATTCAGTCTTGTCCCCTCCCCTCGACTGCGTCGGTACTGTAATGTGCATATAGAACACATTGTGGTTATTGTAAATGAATAGATGGTTTATTCTATAGACCATGCGTCTCACAGTACATTTTAACAGCTTACAGTCGCTAATCAAACAACATAATGGAGTTTCATTAAACAAATATTCCTTTCCGTACGCCTCATTTGTCAACATAAGCAACACAAGCATGCCAATCTGAAACACTTGCGCGTGATGGGTAAGCACTGTTGGATTCACAACAAATGATGCTTGTTGTATAATGTGGCAGACGAAACCTTACCCAGCGGCTGTAGTTAGGCACCTCTCTCGTGTTTCTCAGATCTCCGCAAGAAGTTCATAGTTCTACCATTAGATCATTATTTTTTTGAGAAAAAAACTAAACAACACCCGCTACGACATTAGTTGTTTTGTGATCTTAAACAAGTCACGATATTAGCTCGTGGGTGAATCGCGTTAGATAATGCCGCATCAAAGAGACAAACACCGGTCGCAGCTGTACAAAAATGACGCACTATATTGTATTGATTCCACCACAGACGATTAATCCGCGCGCGTTTTCCTTTTGTCTCTTGTTTAAGAACAGGGCATTGTTGGAAAACTGTTTAATAGATTACTTGAGAGATAAATAGGTTTTTCAAAACATATTTTTTTTGGATTTAATTTATCGCCGTGTAGCAATTATAAATTATGCAAACATTTCTTAAACGGATCCAAGTTATTTGAAAAGACTGAATGGAATGCCAATGGAAGTGGTTATGAAAGATTGGTTGGAATACGAATAAGTGGAGACTAGGGAGATGAATACAAGCTGAGGTCATCATATATTTATCTATGATGAATAACAAGCGCGGACGCGGGATTTTTGAAAGTGGGGTCTAAATGTGATGGGTAATGGTTAATTTTCAGACCCCAGAACAACCTAGATCCGCTACTGAATATTTTGACAGCTGCGTAAATGGTTATAAGCTTATGTCATTTGGTATGACGTAAAATCAAAAATGGCTGTCATGTCGGTTCTATTCGAATGTATCATCAGTTGACTACACCACCACGTTAAAATGAAAGAATCTTTTTTAATAATGAAGCTAAATATTTCATAAATGAAGTGACTATGTTGCTTATTAATTATTAAAACGAATATTAATCGACTTATATAATTTAAAACATTTTTGTTTAAATTACTATTTTATGTTTAACGGTATACGCTTATTTACATTTTTATACAAGCCATTATCGGCCATATATTCTTAGAATTTTTCTAATAAATTTATTTAACTGGAAGAAATGTAACCTATTATCGAAAGTTGTGTTTGTGTTACTTCACATCCATATTGTTGAAAAAACCTACTTTTTTTAGACGCAATTATCATATATTTTTGTTTTGTTTGTTTTGTTTAACGACTTCACTTGAGCATATTGATTTATTAATCATCGGCTATTGGATGACAAACATTTCCATTTTCATCTCATGCATTTTTGAATAAATAGCCGATGTGTACCTTTGTGCTGGGGGGGGGGGGGGAGAGGACGTTAAATAAATAAGAGAAGGAATAAAACTCCCTCTCTGTCCACACCTAACAATACACTACAATACAATACATAAAATAGTAAACGATACTGTAAATACAATAAACTGCAATGCTAAAAACTTAACAGGTCTCTCACACACACAATAATAATAATAATAATATCTACCACACAAAATAATAATAATGATAATAATAATATCTATCAAACAAAATAATAAAGTAGTAGTAATAATAATAATAATAAAATAATAATAAATAAAAAAATATATATTTATAAAAACATATTTTAAAAAAATCTCCCACAATAATGGCATTTACGATATATCCTTGTAGTAATGGTAAATATTTGAAAGATTATGAATAATTCTAATAACTGTCGGCAGTTCTGCGTATATGTTCCACAATGTCATACGAACAAAAATGGAAACAAGTTATTATCTATCTTATTTCCATTGGGCGAGCTTGCTAATGGATTACCGAGTTAAGCAATGGCGATAATCGCTTCCTAGAAGTGGGGGAATGATTCATTTTTATTTTGTATTTGCATTGTATGTGCATTTCATGAGTTAATAATAATTCTATTGTTATTCGTAATATATTATTTGCAAACAAATTGTATATTATTTTCAATGCAATATTCATTCAAAAACTTTGGCCAATTTGCACTCTTCCTCATGAATCCCAAGTTGTTTGTATCAACAGTTCATTGGCCGCGATACACTTGTAGTCCAGTACAGTGACTCGACCGAATTTCTAATTGTCATAAAACAAGACATATTTCAAATTATGACAATGGCTACAACTCGATATGTGATAGCATTTTAACTACAGACGAGTGACTACCACGTGAATCAAGATAGCACGATTTACAGTCCTCTTGTCTTAGTCCATTCACAGATCAACAAATGATCATAGTTTTAAATATCGTAAATACATTTACAGACTTCCTATACACAGATAACAAAATTAATACAAATAATTATCACTGATAAAGCGATACTTCAAGGTAACAACTAACCCGAATATAAAACCTGTACACAAACCATCGTGTCTCCATTCAGGACAGTGTGTGGTTTGTGGGTGTATTATTTCAGCATAGAACACATATGTA
Organism: Symmetromphalus regularis; assembly: GCA_032355785.1. Classification (NCBI taxonomy): domain Eukaryota; kingdom Metazoa; phylum Mollusca; class Gastropoda; order Neomphalida; family Neomphalidae; genus Symmetromphalus; species Symmetromphalus regularis. The sequence goes on from JAULBS010100393.1 coordinate 8,830, forward strand.
TCGTCAAATGATATGTCCCATGTGGTTGGCGTTTCGGCCTGACTAATGCACTTGGCACTATACAGAATAACGCTACATTTGATCAATTGGGAAACTCAACAGATAACATAGTATACCCATCCTGACTAACCGAGTGGGGAATTTAGATTATCCATTCATAAAATCTTTATGAAGCTGTTGCACATTAGGCTAATGCTTCAAATGTATCGTCCTTCATTGGCAATTAATAGGAGAAATACAGCTGGGGAAAATCGTTATTATTCACGCTAGAAGTCATGATGTACGTTTTGATGTTTTCTCTATACAGGAAATGCGGTTAGGTAATACAATTTCGGAGAAAGGACTTTTCTATTCCTTGAAATAATACGTTTAGCAGTTCATGTGTTGCAACGTTCAATGACACAATATACGAATGCAAGTACATTTTTTTCATAAACTAATGCAGTGGCCAGGCCTCCCCTTAAAGTTTGCGATTTAAATAAGATTAAAAAAAAAAATTCATTAGGGGACTTTGGTGGCCTTCGACATCATATTATTGGGGCCACCATAATTAATTATTCTGGATCTGCCACTGTAATGTTTATCGCATTCTGTTGAAAATATGGTATTAAAATCGTTAGCAGCTATTTTGAACGAGCGTAAACTTACTATGACCTACATTTTATATAAATAGGCCTGTAAGACTTGTCTGCACACCAAGGGAACAAAACGCCCCACCTTACGTTCGTTCGTCCGTTCGTTTGTCCTTTGTTCAAGTGACCGGCCGCCTGATATACTATATGCATCATAAGTAAATCATGTAGAAAATCTTAGCTGCTTAATGATTTACTTCCACTGAACTCTAGAGAGTCGATATTGCAAGAACATTTATATCACTCAGGTGCACTAATCGTTCGTCTTTTCCATTAACCCTCATCATTAATCTCAAATATAAGAAGAAACAGAACAAGGGAAGATAATTAGGTAATTATATTATGAGCTGTTATTGGGTGAACGGGAGTTCATTTTTATTTATCTTTTTTCGGTTGTTGGAGTTTTATTATTTTTATTTATTTATTTTTTTATTTATATTTTAAAATCTTTTTTGTCTATTAAGTTAAAACGGTCAAGAGCCACATGTAAACAACAGAGTAAGCACTGGCGGATCCAGAAAATCCATTGGGGGAGGGGCGTTAAAAATTAATAATAATAAATCACAAATTTTAAGGGGCGACGCCTGATCCCTCCAGATGAGCCACTGTATGAATATCGAACCCAGTTATTGGAGTTTTATTTTTATTCATTCATTTATTCATTGAATTATTTATATTTTAAAATCTTTTTGTCCATTAAATAAAAACTATCAAGAGCCACAGATAAACAACTGCGTATGAATATCGAACCCAAGCACATCCAACATATAGAGAAAAACTGAAATATAATTGATAAAAAACCCGGTTCTATGGCTGACGGAAATACATAAAACCTCTATTAAGTGGCTGTCACTGGGAATACAAACATGCATCTATGCAGAAACAATCAGTGAACTATTTGCGCTTCTCAATACATTTGGGAGCTATTTGTATACTTGCACAGTAGATAGTTGTTAAAGAATTCCTGGCTCTAAAGTGTAAGGGTCATTGTAACCTGTTAACAGAATGTAATAAGACGACAGCGACTTTAAGGGTTTAAATAATGCATATTTTATCGATGACTTCACATACACTATAAAATAAAACTCACTCTATATAATAACCACTTATATATATAATTCACCGTCTAAGAGGGCCGTAATAGTTAAAAGGCATGAATTTCAACACGCATTTACAGTAGCGGATCAAGAAAATCCATTTAGGGGCCCTAAAGAATCCTAGGATTCTTTAACATTAAACAAAACATTATAAAAAGAAATAATATTTTTTTAATAATAATCTTTTTAAAATAGCAATATTTAGGGTGGGTGCGGGCCACCGAGGCAAACTCTAGATCCGCCACTGGTTTATGTCGAGTATTCTGATGATGATAACACAAATATACTGGAAAATGTATAAACATTTCACTTTGACAACGTGACACTGCAGGGCCCTATCTAATTCCTAAAACAAATAAACAGAATAAAGGCACATTGTGTTTGGATATTATCCACGACAATTTTGATAATGGCAACTCTTTTGTTGAATTGTAGCATATTTCTGACAAAAAGATCACTTTAAAAAGGTTTTTCATAAACCTAGCCCTTATCAATTTAGGATGCTACACTGGTCACAAAATCCAGTAGTTAGTAGTTTTGAAGCTATTTATAACCAAATTGTAGTAATTACAACACCAGTTCCAATGCAATATTCGGTGAAGCAATATTAAAACAAATCTGCCTCGCATCTACTAAAGGACAAATCACACGACCTCTGACACCTCAAATAACCATAAATGAGGCATCCGCCCAAACACTTACAACAGAAACAACATATATCCATACATTAAGAGAAAACATTTTATTAGGCATTTATTTATAGTGCATAACCTGAATGGCTCCGACCGACCGTTAATCCAAAATCGGTATGTCTCCTAGAGTCTGGAGATTAGAACTAAGCCAGGCTGTAATACTCCGACTGGACTTGTTCTGAGCAGACTGCAGTCTCTAAATGATGAGACTAAACAAATTGATTCAAAGCAAGCCTCTGGAAATGAGCTTCTGCCTCTTTGTGCCTAGTCATCAGGTGGTGGCGACAGCGACTAAATTGTTTTTCTTTCTTAACGAAACGTGCGCCAGTCGTTGCCATACACCAGTCACCTTTCCTCGTACCTTGAATAGATCAAATTTAAAGATTTTTCTCCAACAAGCAAAGCCTGTTAGTCTTTTGGATAATGACAAAAATAACAATCATTTTGTTCTCTACGAATAAGTAATTCTTTGAGTTTCAGGTCTCTTCTTTCAATTAATCTTGTTTGGAAATTGGAAATGAGATTCTTTAATCTAAAATTGATTTTTGATTTGAACGCGTATTGGTGGTAATGCTTATTAGCTGAGACATAGGCTCGTTGTGGATGACGAACCTGACTTTCTGTTTAGTGAAATACAAACTCTTTCAGTTTCCCCGTAGTATCTGTCACACGAATTATTTTAAGATTGGTTTATACGCATTCTATAAATTTCGTATCCAAAGAAATTATCGTTTTAAATGACTACAAAAGGCTTCAGAGAAACATCATAGTATAACAGTTTCATCAAAAAGCAACAAAAAAAACAACAACAGTGATGTATAAACATGTGTCGTTACAATATAAAGAGTGACAATATCACAAATTGCAAGAAATTCCTTACAAACGTTTAACATCACAAAAACCCGAAATAAAATAGAGAAAAAAAAAAGAAAAAAATAGAAAACGAAAAAAAAAAGAAAAAAAGAAACGTCACAGCACTAATATGTAATAATAAAAGATTTAAAGTACAATTTATTATGGACCATGTATAAAATTAATTTTTATTCTTCTGTAATCAGTGTAAATAATGGATAAGAAATATTTAATATTTCAAACGCAGAAGTTCGTATTATCATAATAGTTTTGATAAGACATGTTCGTTCGGCAGAACACTAATTCTCAGAAGTCATCAATATTGTATACAAGTTAAATATTTGTTATAGTAATACATTTTGGTGGGGTTTGTTTTGTTTAACGACATCACAAGAGCACATTGATTTGTTAAATATCATCTATTGGATGTAAAACATTTGGTTATTTTGACACGTAGTCAAGTGTGAGCCTGCCTACAAAGGGTTTTGAACCACTGTCGTCAGCTTGCGAGTCCAATGTTCTACCACTGGATCACCGAATCTCCTTATACTAAGTATAATATCCTTTTATATTAGAATATATTTCCAGAATAATTTAATACATTAGCCGGGATGGTTGGTAAACAATGTTTAAATGGCTTAATTTTATAGTTATATCAAACGTAACAAGTCAAACACATACGGAATATTCTAACATTTAATACATTAGCATGGATGGTTGGTAAACAATGTTTAAATGGCTTAATTTTATGGTTATATCAAACGTTACAAGTCAAACACATACGGGATATTCTAACGTTTCAAGACTGTTCATAAAACCGACAGTACTCCAACTCTAGCCAAGAACAGTGCAAATAAGGCGACTCTGTAATGACTTGATCGTATTCTTGCATGCTGAGCAAATGAATGTGTCCAGTTAGTTCAGACATCAAACCCGTATCGCAAATACTCTTTATTTACCACGCAAATGGCTCCATTTAGCTGTAAACGAAAAATACCGAGCCGTATCGCTAAAGTTAATATCAAAAAATATTTCATGGTGTTTTGGATATTTGATAGAAATAATTATAATTTTCAGAACAACCGATGTGGTATAAGTGTCATGCATGTAACTGTGCTATACTTAATGAGTTAATCCTGTCTATATTGGCCATCAAAGAGATATAAAACAGTGACATTTATCAACAGATGGTCTTTATATAAACATGTAGATAGAAATATATATATATAAATATCCTTGACTTACCGTGAACCGGTATGCTAACATCAGATGGGTTCTGCTTACGGGCATAATACTCATAATACTCTACAGTTAATTTTGTTAAGAGATCAAATGTACGCAATAGCCAAATGTTGACCTGTACACATTTCCTACCCCTAATAGAACAGGTATATTCCTAATCTGAAACAGTCAACAACGGATGTTGACCATTTGTGAATAAAATTAACTATTGTACAGCACTGTGCTGTCGGAGACATTTGTTCTCAATATTTAAGTCATTACTAATACCGAAAATCGTCAAATATTGTGGTTCAGTTCATGAAAAATATTAGATTTTTTTTACCGTTTTGTGTGTGTGTGTGTGTGTGTGTGTGTGGGTGTTTGGTGTGTTTTTATTTTCAACTTATTATTATTATTATTTGGGGGGGGGGAGGACGGGTAGGTATTTTTTACTCTACAAAAATATACTGGTGTTAAGGTACGCGCATCTGTGGATAAGTTATAAATAAGCCAATTGTTAATGGATCAGTTCAAGGGAAAGCCTGGTTTCTGGTATCTGGTTGGTGTTTTTTTTTTCAATTCTTAATACGTATATTCTACCTAAAATAAATGTTATTCATACTACCTGGTTATTATGAAGAATATTATTTTAACTAGATAATAATTTATATGTATTTTTTTTATCGCTTTACAGAATTGTATGCATTTCAAAGTGATTTAGAGTTCACGGATTTGTTGAAATCTTTCATGAATCTATTTTGCACAGAGATAGCATTTTAAATGCGATAATGATTCTGTAAATTTAATAATACTATTATACTTAACTAAATCAGAAAGTTTGTATGTAATCAATAATTATTTATTTAATAAACCAGACGACATTCATGGCAGAAAATCTGGAATTAGATAACTGAACCATTATAAATAGGTGTGTGTGGAGTAATATCTCAACTTGCGCACGTTTGTTGCCAGTGGACCATTATTGTGACCAGCCCATAAAACAAAAATATTTCAACATGCATACTTTCTTTTTTGGTTGAGTATATCTTACTGGTATTATCACGCTAAATTCAGATTTATATGTAAACGTATTTTATTATAAGTAGTTTGTATTTTGCCGTTGAATATGTTATTTTTATTATGAAAACACGAAATAAATAAATCAAGTGTATACCTGTCTGTTTTCATTTTTTTTAAATTTACATCTGCTCCAACAAGTTGGCAGACACTGAAGGAATTACTGCAGCCCAAGAAAAGACACCCTTCAGAGAAATCGATCAACTGACCATTGACATGGGCAGTCTGTACCGTAACCACTGTTGGTATGGCCTTCAGGGAAACTTCAGTACCATTGTTCTGGACAATGGAAACGAGGATTTAGCCATATAATTTGTTGTATCTAATTAATAATTTAAAATTCTTTAGTCTGCGCTATTTCCTAGTCATTCCGTTCTGACCAATATAAAAGTATGACCCCGAGAGAACTGGACAATGCGGATCTTTCCCGAGGAAAATAATTATAGATTTTTTAATAGCTTGCTTTCTCCATTACTCTCCATACAAAGCAAATTGATTTGCTCATTTTGCACCGGTCATTACCAACGAGGCAAAACAAATATACCAACTGCATTATATTGTTTGAGGACAAGACTGACCAGCTGATTAAAACTTGATTAGCAGCCGACGTACAGCTCATCTCGTACAGGGCTTGAAATTTGCATTAAAAACATCCGAATGTAGCAGGTAAAGATAAAGTCGGTGTATTTCCATGTTAAATAACTTTCCCACCAAACAAGATAATTAAAACATTATCGTACACAGATTTACATCACCCAGGTCTCGAAATGTTGTTCTAGGTTATGTTTTTATATATATCACCTTTCTTTAATAGCACAGGAAAGGCAAGGTAAACATGTTACATACATGTACGCATTGTTAAATAAATTATTCAAATAAGCTGATTAAAAAAAAATTCCATTCACTCCCCCCCCCCAGAAAACAACAACAACAACAACACACACACACAAAAAGCAACTAAACAACAACAACAACCCCAAACAAATTGACCTGGTCTCCTACTATTGTTATATTAGTATTGTTTAGAAAAAACTGCCTACGATGACAAATAAAAACGAAGCGCTGTTTCCTACCTGTCCATACTTTAAATAACTTGTCCCCCAAAATTAACACACACATGATCAGAGATATTATTTAGACTGGGGGCAGAGATAGATGACATGTATATTCTTGTCTTACCTAGCTATTCCTTATTACACAAGCTGTTTATCAAATGAGTTACAGTTATCTTTATGCATCATGCAATGCTATATGTAGTACAGGAATATTGCTCTATTACTATTATTACTAATGGTAATACTCAATAGTATTCCTCTGTCTGCAAGCGACTATGAATTTTTGGTAATATTCAATAATATTCCTCTGTTTCCTCTGTCAGCAAACGGCTTTATGAATGTTTGGTAATACTCAATAGTATTCCTCTGTTTCCTCTGTCTGCAAACGGCTTTATGAATGTTTGGTAATACTCAATAGTATTCCTCTGTTTCCTCTGACTGCAAACGGCTTTATGAATGTTTGGTAATACTCAACAGTATTCCTCTGTCTGCGAGCGGCTTTATGAATGTTTGGTAATATTAATAGTATTTCTCTGTCTGCAAGCGACTATGAATTTTTGGTAATATTCAATAATATTCCTCTGTCTGCAAACGGCTTTATAAATGTTTGGTAATACTCATTAGTATTCCTCTGTTTCCCCTGTCTGCAAACGGCTTTATGAATGTTTGGTAATACTCAACAGTATTCCTCTGTCTGCGAGCGGCTTTATGAATGTTTGGT
>JAULBS010100404.1:0-16174 GCA_032355785.1 Symmetromphalus regularis
TAGAGCCCCCGCCCCCCCCCCCACACACACACATACACTTCCCTGCATGCTTGGTATACATAGATAAATGTTGACATTAATATTAATTTTTATTACATAATGAGAATATATTTAGTATTTTCATTGGTCGACAACCGGTCACATGACCACCCGTAATGTGTTATATTTGTGTCGCCGGTCCCTCAAAAGTGATATTGACAGCGTGATTACGTCACGTCAGTCAAAGTTCATTAATTTGTCACTGGTTTCTATTGTCATCTTAGTTTTATAACGTTACAAAGATGCCGTTATAAGTTGCGGCATGTGTAGAAATTGTCCAGTATGCAAGAAAAATAAATATATAGCACAGCATGAATTTACTCAACTAATTAATCAGCATTATGTAATAAAACAGTTAGTGGCCACTAATTTGGGCAACATCATGTTTTATGGACCGAAGAAACTTATATTGACAGAGGCCTTTGGCCTTCAGCCTCAGTCAATATTAGTTTCTTCAATCCATAAAACATGTTATTACATAATGAGAATATATTTATGTCTTCATTGGTTGAAAACCGGTCACATGACCACCCGTAATTTGTGATATTTGTTTCATCAAAAGTGATATTGACTGCGTGATTACATAACGTCATTCAATGTTCATTAATTTGTCAGGTTTCTGCCATCATCATCTTTGTTTTATAACGTTACACAGATGATATTAGTATGTAGAAATTGTCCAGTGTGCAAGAAACATAATACTTAACACAGCGTGAATTTACTCACCTAATTAATCAGCATTATGGAATAAAACAGTTACTGACCGCTCATTCAGGCAACATTATGTTTTATGGACCGAAGAAACATGTTGACCTCGGCCTCGGTCAATATCTGTTTCTTCGGTCCATAAAACATTATGTTACCCTCATTAGTGGTCAATAACTAATAAATATCATAGTCTTAGCCATTGTTTCTTATCTGGAACTTGCAATTGTTATTAGTTGATGAGTTTTTCACAAAGGTCCATAGTTTAAATATAAAAGTCCATAGGCCCTCTATAATCCAATCCTTTCTGCCTTGGGGATGTTTCAAAATGAGCATATCCAAAAAGTCTGACCATTATTTCTATTTAAGGGTTAAAAGAAAAAAGCCAAACTTATTTTCATGTCTCCAGGGTTCAAATAACATGAAAATGGAACATCCCTTAATTGGAAAGCTAATATAAAAGTGCTTATTTTTATCTTCAAAAAGAAAATTGATTTCTGTTGAGTACCCATTCATGTTAGTGTTAGGGGCAATGAAAAGGCAAACCTATTGTCCGTTTACGCTACATGGAACATGGATTTTTATCGATTACTTTAGTTTGCATGAACCTAGGAGAAAAGGGACTAGAGTTTTGGAAATAGCAAAAAAGTCCTGTGTTCCAGTTTTTTCATTACTTTGTTAAGTAATAATTTAAAATATTACTCATTCACTCGTATGTTAAAATCGACAATACTGCACAGTGAGATCATTACAATGTGGAGTAACTATCCATTTTAACTTTTGGAACATGTCGGTTATTTCCGGTAATATTCGTATTTCATTCATCGTTTTTGGTTTAATAAATAAATCTTTGCAAATATGACATTGATATTAAATTATGATAAATATATTTATAAAATAACTGCGTACCATAAAAATACATTATACAAATAATTACCTAACACCCCTAATTTTATGTGGATTTGTCTGACATCTACAGAAAATCAAACATGGCACTCTTAATAAGCCCACTAAGAATTTCGGAAACAGCACTTTTGACTGTCATTCAAACAATAAAATCAATGAACACAGCAAACTAGACAAAAAACAGGACTTTAATTTTTTTTTTAGCATAATATCAACATTAATGAGGTACATGTAAGTTATATATTTTGTTTTTTATTCGTCAAAGTCCATGATCCTAGTAGTATAAATAGACTATAGCTGCCAAGGCTGCCTTGAATTTGCCTCATGCCAATATAAATATCCCATATACTGAATTTAAATTGTTGATTAACAAATATATTTTATCTAACTGGTGGTAGGGTGACTGGAACAATGCGAGAGCGAACATTCTATAAAGCCAGTTTTGGAAGATAGGTGGTCCTATAGATGCTCAAGGAAGGATGCAGTTGTCTTATGGCATTCTCACATTGGTCCTACTAATTTTACTTATATTTTTATTTTGAAAAGAACAATCCACCTCAGTGTATATTATATTTTGGTGGATTGTCCTCACCGTTAGTCCATTAGAGATTGTGTATTTGAAAGTTAGGTTATGGTGGAATCAGTAAAATTTCACCATAACTCATTATTAAGGGTGTGTGGGTTGTTAAATATCAAATAAATAAAAGTCCCACTATCTAGGCCATTGTTATTGATTTGTGAAATTAAAGTGGTAAAACATAAATGGCAGATGACATCATGTGTATTCCTCTTGATGGACAATATTTATAATCTAAAATTGCCACCATATTTATCAAATTTCAAAATGGCTGCTTTACCAGTATTATCCCCTGTCAGAGATCAGAAGGAAAATGCCATTATCTGGCTAAATTTGGGAAAGTAAAATGTCTAATTTTGGAAATTCCAGTGGCATGTTTAAAAATTTCACTATGGTGATGGGCATTTAAAATTTCTAGCCATAGGACAGACATTTTCATTCTTAACCTAATAAAATTGGGAATGCTAAATACATATAAAAGGAAACATAAATTTTCAAAATAAGTCATTATTTATTCAAGTTTTATTTTGACCTTTATCAGGAATATTTTTGGTATACTATTTATGCCACTATTTGTAATTTTTGGAGGCCATTTTAACATTCATTTTTGGTAATTTTGGTTTTTCATGATACACAGTTATTATACCATAGAATATTCAACAAAATAAAAAATATGAAAAGGAATTAAAATAGATTTTAACACCTAATTTGAATTGTGAGAAATATGGTGGCTTTTTTGGATTTCAAATATTGTTCTATCAAGATGAAAATGCCTGAATACATATAATTTGCCACTTACATTTCCCAAATAAAGCATGCCATTTGCAGCTATTTGTAACAGTTGAAGGATGTTTTTGAAAAAAAACATTCCGCAAAATGAAGATGTTAAAGGAATTGGAAATTTAAATACAGTATAACCTTGATTTATCGTCCCCCGATTTAACGCCAACCTCTCGTATCGCCAACTTTCTTACAAGAACCATTTTACTTTGTTAATTCCCTCTATTTAGCATTATCCTCGCTATCCGCCATCCACCAAACATGTTTTTGAACAAAACACATTTTATATGTTACAGTCCCCTCAATTGTATCACCAATGCTTCAATTAGTTGTAATCAAGCGGCTCGACTGAAGTACGTTGGCCGTAATTAAGCTCATCAGGAGTTGTTACTTTTGTTATTGTCTAATGATTGACAACACCACTGTGTTAGTTAGTTGTCATTGCAGTGTTTCTGCAGTTCAAAGAAGTAGCGGAACAAAACAAAAAGCCGCTCTGATGATCAAGTGACAATAATGTATGGTGCCGCATCCTTGGCACCCTCACTTTAACGCCAACTCGATATCACATTGGCGGTAAATCGAGGTTATATGTATTTTGATGGTCATTTTCAAATGTTTGGAAATTTTAATATTTTGGTGATCATTTTCAAATGTGAGGAAAATTTAAGTTTCATATTTTAAACATTGTTCCTTCAAAATGAGCATGGCTAAATGCTTATGAATAGTTAATATAAATTATAAATGCTTAAATTATGCAAATAGGATAATTTTTAGCCAGATAATGCTTTAATTCTTATCCAACTATTCATATTCCATCGTCATTTTTGCTGCAGATAAGGAAATACCAAATAATATGTAATGGGATATTTAGAAATAAATGTTTCAGTTGTTGGCCTATGGCAGGGCTTCTAGAATTTTTTTTAATCCACTAGCCGTTGGACCAATGATTTTCAAAATTCACTAGCCCGACTTCAAAATTCACTAGCCCTACCTCCTAATGATAAAACTCAAACTTGACGATCAGATCGACTTGCTACATTTTATAGGAATTATTATTATTTATTTTTTTTACAAACAATTCACCCTGTTTCATTGTCATATTAGTGTCACAGATATTACAGATCTGTCAAATAGCGACCTACAAGTTTATTTGCAAAAAATACCACCATGAGCAATCCGATTGTCTCAGACTTCACAGATGACAATCTTGGACTGCATTATTTTGCAGATTAAGCTAGCGAGTTATTTGATGTGTTCCAGGCTAATAATAGTCGGACTTTATTTATCGAAACGAGTATGTCGAGTGCTTTTCGTTGCAGTTTTTTCGTTCTGTTTTCTTCTTCTTTTTTTGTTTGAAATTCTACTAGCCGTCGAGCTAGTGGAAAATGATTATTTGGTAGCCCGACCACAAAAACTACTAGCCATGGGTGTCAGGCTACCGTATTCTAGAAACCCTGCCTGTGGACTACAAATGGAAATAATCAAATAACTTGGATGTATGATCACCTAAGGTCTTCTAGATATACTGGTAATTATACCAAATTATTATTATCTTTTTCAAAATTGACCTCACTTGGACTTAGTAAGTTTGGTGAAAACACTTTTCAGTTGCAATAAAAATTAAACTATGATGAAAACCGGTTAAAGTGGTAAATGTCTATGACAAATTAATAAGAATGATTATAATTTAACATTTAGAAAAGAAGTTCCCCCAGAAAACATTCTTTTCTTTGAACTGTTTGCAAACAAATACTCGTTTAATGTATATTTATTCTGTCATTGACCATCTATATCCTTAATACGTTGTTATCAAGTTTAACAAGATTTTTCCATCAAGACATTTCTCTGGTTGTCAAAAATGCTCTATCTTTGGACATGTTCATTATTGTCAGAAGGAACCATTTAGAACACCTCATAGTAAGGTAACCAAACCCATGAAAAAAACTAAACGTTCATGGAAAGATATACTTCTGTATCATACATTTTTATAATTGGGTACATCTCTGGTTAATGAAAAATAATGATGCTTTTGTAATCTCCCATGTCTTAAGATGTTAGTGATAAAATTAGAAGCCTACCCTCTAGTGTAGACTTAGTATATATTCAGCTAATTATAAATAATACTGATGCCAAACAAGAAATCAGCTGACATTTTCATTTGTTTTTCAAGCTGTTTGCTTATTTGTTTTTGTCTATAGTGTCTTTTCCAAATATTATAGTCATGCTATATTATAACATGTATTTCTTTAAATCTTAGTCTCTTACCAAGAAATCCAGTTTACAGTTCTTCCCATCTGAGGTGATTACTTTTGCTAACATGTGTTAGCATACCTTAAATTCCAAATCTAAATAATTTTTAATTATTCACCTGAAAATAAGATTTTAGAATGACCTCCGATTGTTGTTTCGAATAAAAGCTGATCCCCCCTTCCATCCCAGCAGACCCCAGAACTGGATACATCCAGAATTGTCTGCTACACATTTGACAGTCACAGTTATTTTAATTGGTTGTATTGTCCCACATTCATTTTTCAACTTGCTAGAAATCAACATTTTGATGTAAAATCTACTTTTATGAAGCTTATTGTAGAAATTTGGCTTAATTAAATAATAAGAAACATACTGTATAATATCTAGTAAGTTGTATGACTAATATATAGGACATTTTAATTGTATCTGCAGAAATAAAATTATTTCCAGGCCTAAGTTGTTATGTATATGATGATATAGCTCATGAATTTTATATTTCTAAGTCCCCTAAACTTACTGAAAGAACAAGATTTTCCCTATGGAATACTAATTGCTAGATTGGACCTTCAGAAGAGAGCAATAATTTATCACTTGCCCTGGATCAGATGTTCCATTGTGAATGACTGCAACTAATGTATAACAACCACTTTATTTTGGAAAGAGTCTTAATTATTTTGGTTAAATCAATTGGTTTCTTGCATTGTAGTGTAATGGTATTCTGGCTGAGACCAGAATTAATTAGTACCTACTGAATGATTTGGTGAACAGAGAATATTAAACTAGTATCTGTCAAAGACTATTTATATTACATTAAGTGGTTTCCAAGTGTACATTTGGAAATTACAAGTTGTAAGATAGATGTGATTTAATGGGGATGAATACAATATTCTGTTCATTAAAAACCTAAAACATATCGATTCAATGGAAACAAACTTGCAAGATACATTCTAAATATTAAAAAATATTCCATGGATTGCTGCTTTAAGTATATATTCAAATGCACTGTTACAAAGAAAACAAATGTTTAAGTTCTATTTTATTTACTATACTGTTCATATCAAGTTTATAATACACTTTGTTTATTAAACTGTTATAATAAAAAGCAGTGGTATCAACTGTCAAAGAATAGTATTGCAAGTTGTTAAAACAGGTCAGCATAAATACTAAAAAGAAAATAGATGCCCTTGTAACAGTTATATTATTTATCCTAAATACTTTATTAAATAAATCTTTTTTTTTTAGTTTGTTTTTTTAACGATACCACTGGAGCACATTGATTTATTAATCATTGGCTATTGGATGTCAAACATTTGGTAATTTTGACACATTATCAAGTGTGAACCAGCATCATACAGGTTTTGAACCACTGTCTTCAGCTTGAGGCTTACTTATTAAATAAATCATTATTATGTATGTGTATTATAATTATCAAAGTTAACAATCGACTGTGACTTTTGGCCAGAAATTGGACATTCAATTAACAGGAATCCTGGTTAATTACATGTTTTATTCATGCACAGAGCAAGACCATTTTGATTAGAACTACTTTATAATTCTTTTCTGCATGCTAGCTTAAAAGTAGCCATACACAACTATGTTATATTTGGACATCAAGCGTGATTTCTGCCAAAAGGTAAAATGTGAAAAGCTAGTATAACAGGAGTGGAAATAAAGAAATATTTTCACTTACCAGGAGGACTAAAAGCTTAGAAAAGTTACTAGCCTCATGAAAAATCTAAAGTCACCCATTAACCAATCACATGTTTTGTTTTGAAACTAAAAAAATTTTAATTCTGAGGACACAGGACTAAAATAAATAAACAAAATGTCTTACAAAACTAATATTATACTCAAAGCATTGAAAATGGTTAGTGAAAGGGATGCTAGGTGTGGCTTGGTGTGATAAAGATCTAATTCCATTTATGTTTTTATGATGTAGCTTCTCTATTCCTAAGAATAATGGTCATTATTAAAGTAGAAATTTTCATTTATAAGGAAGTTATGGGTTACTTCCAGTTCAGTCTTGTGACTCCATTTTCAAGATATCTGTTAATCCATCTTAAAAACTGAAAGCCAAAGTTTCCTAAATATCTGCATTTGTAAATAAAATTAAAGTTATTCTACTATTTTTGTTTAAAACATTTTCATCGTATTGTAATTAGACTGTGAAAGTATCAGCATCAAAATAATTAAAACACTGTACAGTTGTGATCAGTTCAACCGAACAATATTTTAAGATTGTTTGGAGGTTTTATATATATATATTTACCAAATATGTTCTCCAATTTAAAGTGAAGTTTAAAATGATGTTTTAAAAATGATTAGATGAAAATTATATAGGATTAACCAATGAATAGAAGTAATGTAATCTTCAGAATGCTTATTGAAATTTAAAAACAGTAATTATAGGATCAGTGTTTCTGGATTTGTAAATAAATAAGTTGTAAAACAAAATTTCTTGATTATTTTAAGGAAGGGTTAAATCAAAACTTGATATACAGATTAACTCATCTTATTAAACAAAGAATTCTCAACAATTTCTTATCTTGTAACATAGCATTAATTTTATCAGCATGAAAAATGTATAATATTTAAGGACAAAGAAATACGGAATATTTGGTAGCCATCTTGAAAATGATAGCCAGTTTGGCTGTAATTTCACTTGTTCCCATCTCAATAATCAGCTATTTCCCATTCTACATATATCAAAGTACCTTTCCACCAAATTGGAATATAATTCCTTATCGATTATCTATAAGTAAGTTTTTTTCATTATTAAAATATATATGCTTGATGGCCATTTTTTTAAATTATATGCTTGGTGGCCATCTTGGAATGGCAGCCATTTTGACAAAATTAGCCTGAATCTACATATAATAAAGTTCAGATCTCCATCTTATCATGATTTGAACAAATTCTGCAAATTTTGCCAATTAATTATCTACTTAGTTAGTTATGCTACTTCTACCAATTCAAGTTGTATTACTCACAAAATGTATATGTGGTATTTAATTCCTTTCACCATCCATTGTATTGTGGTCAGTTTGTCAAACAATTGTGAAGTCCCACTGACCAAGTGACCTAGCTGGATGTCCAATATTTGATGTGATCAGACCATCAGGGGCCCACTTGCCATTATTACTGTTTACTGAGAATGCTAAGAAACATGAAAAAGGAAATGAAGCAATCAGAGAAGTAAGAGAAAAACTAGAAATGACATTCTGTGGAGATTGCCTGACAAGTGAGTAAACTTTGCACTGGTCACAGACTCGGAATGGATATCAAAGTTAAGCGACAATATCCACTGTTAGCAAACCATTCATCATATTGCCGCTGTTGATGGACACTTGTTTTCACCTTTATGGCTCTCTGTAGCGCTTTGTCATCAGCAAATATTCCAGCGTCATCTTTCTACTCAGTGTTAAAACAGTTTTTCCTATCTTTTGTTACAGTGTTATTGATTATTTTTTGGTAGCGTTTAAGTTTAAAGGAAGGAAAAAATGCAGCATAATTCTAGTGTTCGATCAAGGTTTGAAATTAGAGTGGGGAATAAAGATTTAATAATGATGGTATTGTTGGTACTGGATAATGCTTGATGTGTTTGGAAGAGGCTATTTT
Organism: Symmetromphalus regularis; assembly: GCA_032355785.1. Taxonomy (NCBI): domain Eukaryota; kingdom Metazoa; phylum Mollusca; class Gastropoda; order Neomphalida; family Neomphalidae; genus Symmetromphalus; species Symmetromphalus regularis. The sequence continues at coordinate 8,876 of JAULBS010100404.1, forward strand.
GGAATGGTGATAGTGTGAAAAGGTTTGTCACTGTAGTGTCAGTAATGTAATATTACTCAGCTGGATGGTACCAAGATGAATTCTCCGACATGTGTGGTAAGAAGCTTCATCACAACTTTCACACTGTCATTTGAGTTTCATTTTGCATGCCTTTTTCAGTATATTGTAGTATAGTTTGCATTAATTTAGTATGATAGTATAGCACATTGAGTTATAACTTAGTGATATGCTGTAAGGTTTTGTTGTATTTAATCTGATGTGGTAATCAAGATGTGTGTGATTGGTTTGTGATATGAGGTTCGTATTGTCAATAGTGTGGTGCAGGGTGGGATGGGATGTGATATGCATTATGGTTTGTTTTTATTATATAATACAACCCTGAAATTGTTCACTGCAATCAGCAGTGCCGTGGATTATAAAAAAAAATTCAAGGTATATTTGTTCTTATTAAAAATAAAGTAGACTTTATGCTAAAATTACCGTGGAAAATGTCATGAACACTATTTCTCCACTGCACTTATTTTGCCATGGACATTTTCATAATTGCCAGGGTTGATGGTATATGTAAATAGGTAAAGAAGTAAAGATGATGAGCTGATAGACAAAGAGGCTGCAATATATGGATTAAACCAAAAATCGTGAAAAGCATTGCTGGACCATTATATGTATATGATAAAACTTGTATTTATAATAATATCAGTGATGGTGTTTTGAGTATAATTAAAATATGTAATTAAATTACTGTCTGTGTAATCAGGCCTATCAAAATAGAAAATTTGTTTGAGGCATAAATGGGTTATTCCAGAAATGTTCTAGGTATCCCATTTAATTTTTGTATAACCCCTTTACAAAATATGCTGTTATTGTAACATGAAATTGACTTCTTGTAAATGTCCTAATTTTAGCATGAACAAGACATGAGTTACTTCAAACTTGTATAAATGACATGCTAATGAAATGATCGTTCAAGCAGTTTTGACAAGCATGTGTATAATCATCACATTTTGTCAGATCGATCCTTCACCGTAGTCCTATTTGCAGTTTGGGCTGTTTTCCATTCCAAACAGTGGTCCATAACTAGTTCATCAAACACCATGGTATATACCATCCTTTCTGTGAGATGGTACATATGAAAAACTCCTGCTTATTGGAAAGAGTAGCCTATGTGGCAGCAGTGGGTTTCCTCTAAATAAATATGTCAAAACGACCACATGATTGATGTCCAATAGCCGATGATAGATAAAAATCAATTTGCTCTAGAGGTGTTGTTAAATTTTTTACATTAACTTCTTGCTGACAATAAAATCATAATTTACAGTATTCATTTCATTGCTGTAATAAAGGTTTAACAGCATATCCAATAGTCACTTCATGTACCTGGGTGTTTACAGGCCATTAGAGACAATGTATTTTGTAATGAAGGTGTGGTGGAATCATTTCGATCCCATCTACAACTCATCATTAATTTTTCAAAAGCGACACATTTTTGTAATAAATTTATTTTTCATCCATAGTTTTATTGAAATTGTTTTGTTGTCACAGTTATATTTATTATTTAATACTTATTATATACATTGTGTATTTTATTGTACATCAGCTCTATGCACTGATTTATTTTATATTTTTTAATTTAACCATAGTATGACCCCCAATAGCCAATATTTATTATCTTTTGTGCTGGGAGGCTGTTCAGCCAACAATCAATCAATCAATCAATCAATCAATCAATCAATGTACCCAGGTGTTATAGCAAGTGTTGAGTTGTGTAATTGTTGTGCACAATAAATGAGTACAATAAATAATATAGGAAAACAATGGGAGTGTAGTTCTGTATTTCTTATATACTGTCAACAAATTAAAGAGAATCATACTGAATTGTTACAAAAATAAAGGTGCTCTTATGTATCAACAGCTGACCATTAAAACAAAATCAACAATACTTTTCATTTACTTCGAAGCATAACATTACAGTGTAGTTTTATTCATCAAAATATATACTGTAAATGTTTGTTTTATGTATAATTGGTAATTTTGTCTACTGCTATTTCATTACTAATATGAGGACAATCTCTACATCCCATCTTTCATCCCATCAGAACATTCAATACTAATTACATAATCACATGACTACTTTAGCAGATGGATCCATGCAGAAGTAAACATGGAAGTTTTTTATATATTTTTTTTTATCATATCGCTGCAACATGTCGCATGTCTGCCAAAAAATGATTTTTGATTAAAGAGGACATTCCACGTCTGTTGTTGGAAAAAATGTTTCCTTTGTAGTCACAAACTCAATTCTGTCAGTTGTATCATGTGTTATGTACACTACAAAATGACATATCTCACTTGTTTGCAAAGTGTAAATATATTTTTTAGGTGCATTCTATACAAACCTTTTTATTTGCACACAAAAGCAGACAGATAATGATTTGATCATATTCAGTTGTTTCAATTCATATAAAAAAGGCAGGAACGTCTGTGATTGATCCCCATTAACGTCATTTTAATTTTATAACACACATGACATTCAGCTGTTTCTTTGCAAAGGTAAATACATTCTGTAGAAATGTCAGAATGTTGGGCATTAACTTTGATGAAACAAATCTTTGCTAAAACATGACATCATTATATTGTTGACATCATAAAAAGGGGTATGTGTAATAATAATAAAAAAAGATATTGCATTATTTAAAAATGCCTTTATTACTATCATAAGATTAAACAGAAATGTGACAAATGGATTTGTTTTTCAAGTAGAAATGAAGCAATTGGAACAATTTGTTGAATGTCCTGGCTTTAGCTGAAAATAAAGCTGTTACAGCAAAGTTCCTATCTGAAAATGAAATCAGACAATTAAATTCCCAGAGGGCAGACAGTTGTTGGATGTTGTTTCACTGAGGATGCTAAAGTGGATAGTGATGACAATGAATGTTCTTTAAATATTGATCACCTTTCAACATTTCTCCTTCTGAACCAAACTGTGCATTTCTGTAACATTTTATAACCCTGTTCAACAGTGGGTTGTGTGTTATGTCATGGATCTATACATGTATGTAGAAGTGAAAAACATTAACTGCAAAATGTAACATTCATTCACAGTTATCATGATAATGTTGTCCTGAACAAATATAAAACTGACACATGCTGACCATACGCCTCCTCCCCCCCAAAAACCCTCCCAAATAAAACCAAACAAAAACCCCCACCAAAACTAATAAATATTTTTAATCCTTACTGTGCATGTTAAATGTAACCTTTACTTCTCAGATACACATAACATTTCACTACAACACACACATACCAATAGTTACTCTAAATAACTCCCGAATAAAGTTACATTTAGCTAATTTGCCAGTATCTTTAGGAATAAAATGTAGAGTAGGCTTTTTAGTAAAGTAACATAAATTTAAAAAGAAAAGATTCATAGTGACTAAAAAAAATATAATTTAATTAAAAACGTACTATTCCAGAAGTAATTTTCCATAAATATATAATGGATTTTTCTGAAAGCCATTAAATACATATTTGGAATGGGCATAAATCCATTAAATACTTAATGACATAGAATACTGGCTTTATCCTGTGATAAACCAAATTTACGAATCAATGTTCTATTAACTGCATTAAGATGAGTAAATTCAAGTCAGGCTATGTAAAACTAGCCAAAACCAAACTTACTAAATAGCTGCATAAACCCTTGCTTTAATTTGACCATTACATTCTGCCAATAACAATGATAAAATGAGAAACCTTTGCTTTAATTTGACCATTACATTCTGCCAATAACAATCATGAAATGATAAACCTTTGCTTTACTTTGACCATTACATTCTGCCAATAACAATTATAAAATGATAAACCCTTGCTTTACTTTGAAAATTACATTCTGCCAATAGCAATGATAAAATGATAAACCTTTGCTTTAATTTGACCATTACATCCTGCCAATAACAGTTATAAAATGATAAACCTTTGCTTTAATTTGACCATTACATTCTGCCAATAACAGCAATAACAAAATGATAAACCTTTGCTTTACTTTGACCATTACATTCTGCCAATAACAGCAATAACAAAATGATAAACCTTTGCTTTTCTTTGACCATTACATTCTTCCAATAACAGCAGTATTAAAATGATAAACCTTTGCTTTACTTTGACCATTACATTCTGCCAATAACAATTATAAAATGATAAACCTTTGCTTTAATTTGACTTTTACATTCTGCCAATAACAATGATAAAATGATAAACCTTTGCTTTACTTTGACCATTACATTCTTCCAATAACAGAAATGATAAACCTTTGCTTTACTTTGACCATAACATTCTTCCAATAACAGAAATGATAAAATGATAAACCTTTGCTTTACTTTGACCATTACATTCTGCCAATAACAATGATAAAATGATTAACCTTTGCTTTACTTTGAAAATTACATTCTGCCAATAACAGTAATTATAAAATTATAAACCTTTGCTTTTCTTTGACCATAACATTCTTCCAATAACAGAAATGATAAAATGATAAACCTTTGCTTTACTTAGACAATTACATTCTGCCAATAACAGAAATGATAAAATGATAAACCTTTTCTTTACTTGGACCATTACATTCTGCCAATAACAATGATAAAATGATAAACCTTTGTTTTAATTCTACCATTACATTCTGCCAATAACAATTATAAAATGATAAACCTTTGCTTTACATTGATCATTACATTCTGCCAATGAAATGCTAGCTGCTTGAGTGTTTTGTTGATCATCACTTAAATTAACTTTTTATTTTGGTTAGGATGAAAATGAAGGACATAAGGTCCTGGCCCACCTTGACAAATCCATCTCTGAGTTTGACGACAACCTGTCACCTGCCAGAACAGATAGAGGTCCAGTGTTCATTGCTCCACCACCACCACCTCACCCCCCACCAGCTCTAGAGAGACAGTCACTTCCTCCAGGTGGGTTTTAATTAATTATTAACTTATCTGATAATTGGTCTTGTAATATAATTATTTTCTTGCACATTGTAAATTTGTGTAATTAATAACAGAAAACTGTTGGAGTGAAGCTCTGGATAATGTAAAACAAAATTAGTTTCATTAGTTAAAACTTTCAGTATTTAAAATTAATAATAATTTATAGAAAAGAAAAAAAGATATGAAATTTGGCTACATTAGCTTTTTTGATCTGCAGAGCTAGAGATGACAATGAATCCATGTTTACTGTCAACACAACATTTTTCTCCAATCGCTTTTAACCAGATTTGGTTTTTTGTGTTCGCTGAGCTGTTAAAAGATAGGAGCTTATGTTAACTGATTATTATTGTAATCATTGCTGTTGATGATGTCTCAGAAGTATGGTTGTTCTGACTATGATTTTCCCCTTCTTGTGTTATATATATATATCATTGCATGTTGGAGAGGTCTTTTTCTGAATAATTTTCAAGCTTTTAGTACATAATATATACAACCTTGGATGTTAGAAATGTCTATAGCAGAGTAATTTTAATAGCTTTAGTACATAATATATAATTATTACCTTGCATATTTGAGAGGTCTATAGCAGAGTAATTTTAATGAGTTTAGTACATGATATATACGACCTTGCATGTTGGAAGGTCTTTTGCTGAATAACTTTCATGGGTTTGGTACATAATATATACAACCATGGATGTTAGGGAGGTCTATAACTGAGTAATTTTGATGGCTTTAGTACATGAAACAGTCAAATCCTCTTAATTGCATTCCTGATAATAGCATTTGTATGCAAATATATTCAAAGTATTTCTTTTTATTGCATATGCTTTCTTTGTAATGTCTGGTAATTGAATAAGAACATGTAGAAAACTTAAATGGGTTATGTAAAACTTAAACTTGGACATGTGACACATAGACAAAATGGTCGTTCATGCAGTTTTGACAGAACTGAAAAATACAAATTTAAAACTGAATTCTGGTAACTTGGTTTGCACCTAGGTAAACTGGCCTTAATAATTGTTTGGTAAATACATTTGGGAATGAAATTAAAGTTGTATTACAGGTAATCAAATTGAAAGTTATACAATCACTGCACAATTGAATGATCTTTCTTGTGAAATTTCAAAATGTTTTTTTGCTACTTCAGATATAAGTATAGTTTAATACTCTCTGCATCAGATAGTAAAAGCTGATTAGAGCAACCACAAGATATATATATAGTATACTGTAGACAAACATAGGCTGAAGTAATTGTGTAAGTGAAGAAAATAATGTAATCCTTGCATGATCAGTTGCTGAGCAACCAAAGCCAACATCCAGTATATTTAATTAAATGAAGATCAGTCACAAGTGACTTCAGCTAACAGTGCATATTGACAGTGTATTTATTCTTCTAAACTGGAAGATCACTCACTTGATTGACCTCAGCTGACAGTTTGTACATGTATGATATTGATACTGTCCTGAGGAGCCTAATAAGAAAATGGATATGAGTTAATACTGTATAATCCATTGTGTGAGCTCCTAGCTCAGCAGCAGTCATGGAATCGACCTCATCTGGCAGTGTGCGTCATTGTGGTTGGTGGCTTGGTCTGGAAACTTCCATTATACTATCCAGCTATTGAAACATGACTTGTGTACCACTGTCTTTCAGTGGACTCCCTGGGCAATTTCCCATTCCAGTTAGTTATCCATGACATGTGTACCAAACACTGTTATATGCTGTTCTGTCTGTGGAAAATGCATATAAAATAAGCCCTTGCTTCTAATTAGAAAGAAATTGGCCCAGTAGTACAGCAGTTAAGCTATTGGATTAATGGCTAGTAGGTACAGGGATCAAATCTCAGTGGAGACATCAAATTTTTAATCTCAATAATGGCTCTAAACCAGAGTGAGATCTCCGAAAGGCTCAGTGGGTAGGTTTATTCAACTTAAAGACCTTAATATGTGGGATACTGCTTATAAAAGATCCCTTGCTGCTTATTGATAAGAGTAGCTGCATTAGTGTGGCAGTAGAGGGTTTAGTCTCTTCTAGTAACACTAACCCCTGTCCTGAATAAACAACACAGACATGCTTGAACCTTAATTGGATATAAATGTGAAAATAATAGCCTATGTGTCATTAAGCAAAATATTTCTTTTCGCTTATAAATAACCTAGATTATAACACTGAATAATATCTGTTAGCTCAGTAGAGTGACTGCCTGAAGTGCAATGATTTGTCAGATCGAATCTTTTCCCTTATAAATAACCTAGATTATAACACTGAATAATATCTGTTAGCTCAGTAGAGTGACTGCCTGAAGTGCAATGATTT
>JAULBS010100415.1:0-16174 GCA_032355785.1 Symmetromphalus regularis
TGTCAAATTTAATCGAGTTTTACACTATGTTGAATGGGTAATATTTTAAATTATTATTGAACAAAGTAATGAAAAAATTTTGAACATAGGACATTTTTGTTATTTCCAAAACTCTAATCCTTTTTCTATTACTTTCACGCAAACTAAAGTAATCGAAAAAAATCATTGTTCCAAGTAGCGTAGACTAAAGTCATTTTTCGCCTAGGTTCACGCAAACTAAAGTAATCGACAAAAATCCATGTTCTAACTTGGAATCCAAGTAGCGTAAACAGACTATAGGCCTAGCCTACTTGGATCACAAAGTGCTTCAAACGTATACACAGCTTCAACATCTAGACATTTTCTATCTAGCTTAATAACTGGTAACAATATATATGGCAGTGTCACAGTAACAATTTCTCCAGAAATAATCGGAGTCACTGTCCTACGTTGTGAGCGACAAGAACAGCCATCGATGAAAAAAGCGCCAACGCTAATAGAAAAAACATGGAACCAAGCGAGCACTTGACGATTGTACCTGTTATTCACGATTTTTCCATGACAGAAACATGTTGACATTTCAATGTTTATAAATGTCTTACAATTACCTCTGTTTCCACTTTCTTATTTTCATCCCAGTTCCATTTTGTTAATGAATTTAACGTTTTTAAAAATTAAAAGCTTTTCCAACTTCAACAAATGGCGGCCATTTGATCTAGATTACGACGCGATCATGTCACAGTTAGTATGTTACTTTGATTTATATCAATTGTTTTTAAATTTTACTTTCAAGTGATAAATAAAATATCCAATAATATGCTATTGAACATTTATTTTCAATTTTTAAAATAGTTTTTATACACGAGAACTACATACATTGCGGAATAGTCCAATGTTTAAAATTCGGTCAACCAGAGGGTTTTGTTCACATCCTAAGACTTGCTGCTGGCATTTTTAAAATAAAGGTAAATTGCTAAAAGTTATATAATAAATAGAAAAGTTCATGTTTTTAATGTCAAATATCGTATGAAGTTTGCAATTCCATATCACACTGGTCGTAATTTTATTTTATTTCTTTGAAATAAGTTTTAAATTCAAAATTGCTAAAGTGGCAGTCGTCATAAAAATGTGAATCAAAAAGTTTATGAAAATCAAATATTTCAGAAACATATTGACATCTTCCATTTTTATTTATAGATTTTTTCTATCGGTTCTGTTGAATATCAAAACTAGCCAAGTGCATGGTATGTATAACACACCATATGGTATAGTCTGATATCGGTTGTTTATAACAAATGTAATAAATAAATAAATAAATTAATTTTTTTATAATAAAAAGCGTTATATTATGTATGTCACTTGCGTCAAAGATATTGCATCCTTAACCAGATCTGATATCACTGTGTTTCGACCCAATTAATAAAGAAAGAAAGAAAGAAAGAAAGAAGAAAAGAAAAAAAGAAGGAAAAAAAAGAAAGAAAATTAATAATCGCCAAGCACATTTTATTAAGTAAACAAAATATCTTTAAATGTAAAATTAAACCCGGAAGAAAATCAATCATTTTTTATGACACATCGAATACATGTATCTCCATGTTAGGACGCCAGCAGTATTATATAGTGATAGACGGAATGTAAAATGACTAATTGGCTATCTTGAGACGATCTATTTGTCGCGGATGACATAAAGCGTTTTCTGGCCATGACAACGCACTACCTGGGTGGTAGGTTTGTGTGTGAAACTGTTTGTTATATCCATGGAAACGGATTAGAGTTGCGCGACGCCGTTCATTGAAATGGCCACGTCGCCGTATTAGAAAAAACACCCCAGCATTCATGAAGAATTAAATGTCATCATGTTTGTGCAGTTTTATTACAAGGGCGGTTCCAGGATATTGTTGGGACCCAGACTCCAATACCTCCACCATAACTATTTCAGTTTTGGCCCCTTCCAAAACTTCTTAGTTACGAGTCTTTATACAATTGTTCATACACAACCTTACTGTTGGATCATGTGTTAGACAAAAGCAGCATGACGGAATGTTTAGTTACCGACAGTGGTTACGTCATCGGCCACTCAGCTGTCAGGTACTGCGATCTAATTTCAGTCGAGGCATTGAATTTTTAATCTCAGTGCCGTCTCCAACCCACAGTTAGATTTCCACAAGGCTGATCACATACACTTACTTACCAATGGTCCACAACTGGTTGATCAAAATATGTGTTTTGGATGGTTTCTGCTATCCTGTCTGTGGGATAGTGCCTATAACACTACCTTGCAGCTTATCAGTAAGAGTAGCAGCATTAGTGTGGCGGCAACGGGTTTCCTCTTTCCTATTAACAATAATCTCAGGAAGCTGTGTTGTTTGCTCAGGACAACATGATTGAATCTTAATTAAATATAACCACGAAAACAAGTACAAAGAAACGGTTATTCTATGTACTCAGATGTCATTACGTCATAGTTTCTCTTACAATGTAATAGAATTAGGAAGCGATTGGTTAACGATTATGGACCATTAGATGGAACAAGAAATATCCCAAATGAGTCAGCTGAAGGGAATCGATCCGACGACCCATCGCACTTTAGGTGGACAAGTTAGCTCTTGAGCTACGTCCCGCTCTTGGTAATCGTTAAAGAGACAGAAGCCTGATTGAGAAACCAGCCAGGATAGATTGACAAATCATACTTGTTTTTAACCCTTGGCGATTAAAGACCTTTTTATGCAACAGATATGGAAACAGTTCTTTGAGAAGAAATCTCTATTGATCGTCATTGTCCTGGTTCCGCAATCTCGTTTCAGTATTGTCGAGGCAGAGCCACAGAGTGGGTAACTGTACTGTATTTAAAACATTTACTCCGTTTTATAAATACTGCCACCACTATTACACATTATAATTTTGACATTCTGAACCTCTGCCTTTGAAACAGAATACATTGTTGTTTGGAATTTTTGAAGCACTGTAGGCATACTATCAAATATCACACACTGTAATTTTGAAAGTTTGAACTCCTGCCAATAAATAATATTTAAAAAAAATTCATCGATAAGTGATATATGGGTGTTCGTTTTTTCGGTGGTGACAGGATACAAGCTCCCCCCCCCCCGGCTCCAACACCCCTGCTCCATACAGCGATTCTGGCGTGTTTTCGGCTTATTACCGGTGACATTTTAAACCATATTAAAGACTGGCGAAAAACGTGGGGGCTTATCCCCTAGTCCACCCTCCCCTGCTGTCTATCTAAGGATTTGACTTGCAGATGGAAAGCACAAGTACCGATGAACGCAATGGCGTAGTTAATAACTGGTCTTCAGTCACAGGTTATTGACGTCTCGGTGGTGGCAGTGTCATAGACAACTAACCCCAGTCACAGGTATTTAAAAATAACGTTTGCAACCATCATAAATAATAAAAAGCACCCACCCTTCAAAATTTCTTAAATTCAGTTTACGAAAATCTTGCCTACGGCAGTTAATAAACGGGAGACGTTTAACTACTTGTACTGCAAAATCTTATGCTAATCTCGGACGTACATTTCCAAGCCCTTGTACCCTTCATTCCTGAATCATAGATCTGTCTATGACCTGATTTTTGAAAAACTTTTTTGTTCATTGTCATTAGCTATATTAATTTTTATACGCATAGACATGAATTGTGATTTGCTACCCGTAATGAGGCATTACGATCGTCTTGTGTTCAGAACCAGAGCTAGCGATCGCTCGCTAGACGAGTTTTTGCGCTTGATGTTAAACCTACTATTAGTAAGACTGTTTGGAACAAGTGAAATTGCTAAGAAATTTTTGAGATGGATTTGTCTAAGACCTATTTTTGAAAACTCTTATTGTAATTGACTACATTATATTTTATACGTGTGTATATACATCCTCGTTTACGCACATATTGGAGAACGAACATTCTAGATCTGTCTTTGATCTGTTTATGAAAACTCTTATTGTCCATTGGCAACATTACAATTTATACGCGTACATATACATTGCTATTAAACACGCGTATTGGAGAATGGGAATCTAGATCTGTCTGTGACCTGTTTTTGAAAACCCCTTATTGTTAATTGGCTACATTATATTTTATATGCGTACATATGCATCGTGGTTTAACGCACGTATTAGAGAATGGACATCTAGATTTGATCATCATGACAATGGTTATTTGAGATATTAATTACTGGACAAAGTCAATTATTTCTGGTGTTTGATTTGTAGTATATTGTCTGTTGATCATGAATCAGTATGTTCAATCAACCGAACTGTATTGCATGACATCGCAGGTTGAATGACAAAGCGGCAGTTATTACCCGGAAGAAGCATACAAGCAAAACTAACCTATTTAAACAAAACATGACTGCGCAGTATGGTAGCACAGTGATATCTTTTGTCTTAAACCAGGTTGTCCTGGTAATTCGCTATAATACGTGTACACAGTCGACTTAAGGTCAAAAGTTTCAGGTTGACCTAAAATAACAAAACGATGTCTTGGAAGGAGTGATCCGCTTTCCAGACTAGATTTTATGTTTAATGATTATACTGAATGAAAACTTTTTCTACGTAACGCCCACAAAGGTTAGCATGTTGAAGTTCTGAACGCAAGCTTGATAAAATTGTACTTTTGACTTGTCTTACAAAGCTGAGATTTCGATGATCTCACAAAACTAGAATCAAATACCTAGCAGCTGCTTCGCTTCGGTCACCTATGTTTCAGTGGCCCCCTACTTTCAAATGCATTCTGCGGGCCCTGTGAAGTGAGACTTTCAAAAATCTCACCAAATGATATTTTTACCTGTGGGTTGTGTGTCATCGGTCTCAACATTCTGAGTAGCAGCTGTGTCTCCTACAAAAACAAAAGTATCACAGACTGACCTGTACGTACATATGTAGAGAATACTAAACGATGTCCCATTTAATACCGTTTATTATATTACGATACAGGGGTTTAAATTGAAATCGCAATGTAGAGTCCGCAGTCCAACTAGTCCTGAGCGTAGTGTTTAGACCGATGTCATGAAGCAGGCACAGGGGAGTAGGGGAGGCAGCAGGGGCTAAAATCCGTTCCTGAAAGTTGGGGGGGCGGAACATGCCCCCTGTCCAAATAGTGGGGGGAACGGACCATCCCACTGTCTTCCTGCCCCCGCCCCGTTTGACGCCATTATAGACCCCTTGTGTACTTCAGTATGCCTATATTTGCGCTAAAACAACATGGGTGTTACATTGATACAATGAAGAGAAATATTAGTTAAGATTATTATTTAGGCATTTTATTTTCAATGTTTCGAAGCAAAAAGTGGGGGGATAATTACATAGGCGTCCCCCTTTCCACAATGTGGGGGGACGTGTGCTCCCCTGGGATTTACGCCCATGGGAGGCAGAGTGGGGCATGCCACCCCCCACCCCCACCCCACCACCACCACCACCACACACACACACACTTTCTTTGGAACAGCTAAAACATTTTCTTTGCAGAATAAAAATATTTTCGGACTCGGTGACAAAATAAAGTGGTCGAAATCCGGGGAGTTTTCAAAGTATGAGGGGGGTCCGGCCGGAACGCTGCTGCCCTTCGGTCATCTACTTTTCAGTGGCCCCCTACTTTCAAATGCATTCTGCGAGCCCTATGAAGTGAAACTTTCAAAAATCTCACCAAATGATATTTTTACCTTTGGGTTGTGTGTCGTCGGTCTCAACATTGTGCGTAGCAGCTGTGTCTCCTACAAAAACAAAAGCATCACAGACTGACCTTTACGTGCTTATGAGGAAATTACTAAACCGTGTCCCGTGTAATACCGTTTATTATATTACGATAAACGGGTGGAAATTTTAATATTTTCTCTCGCCTGGGGGACTAGTAACCTTAAAAAGTTTGTTGTTGGTTTTTCTCGTATTTTTTTCTTTGGCAGAAGTTCTTCTTTATGCTTCAAGAAAATAATATTGATATTTTATTTATAACAGATTTTTATTGATTCCAAATTTCATTATTTTCACAATTTTAACAGGGTCACAATGACCATGGTTTAACCGGTCCTCGCCTGTAATTCTGCTCACGGGACCTGTTAAAATGGCTTAATCTACGTAACACTACATTTCCAGATAAACAATATGTAAACTAATTCTGGGCGAGCAGGATGTAGCTCAACAAGTAAAGTGTTCACTTGATGAGCGAAAGGTTATCAGATCAATCCTCTTCAGCGGACCTATTTGAGCTAGAACACATTCCAGCCAGTGGTCCATAACTGGTGTAGGAAAGGCCGTTGTATGTTCTATCCTGTGGGAAAGGTAATATAATTGTTGTGCTAATCCGCGACAGCGGGTTTCCTCTGTAAACTATGAGTCGCAAGCACTGTGCTCGACATCTAGTTGTGCTGGGGTATCGATAAACAAACATTCCTTTCCAAATTCTGAATTGGTTAGAAAAGATGCTAATTTTGAACACCAGTAAAACTGTAAGAGGGAGTTGGATATAATGACATCCGGGTACACATTGTTTATGGAATTTGAACTTTGGTACTACGTGACTATCAACTTAACGTTCAGTCATGCTCTCACCCCGTGACAATGTAATTCCTACCTCAGAGGGGGTACATTGTTTCTGTTGCGGCTAACTGTACCTGTATATCTTTAGCGGAGTACATTGTTTCTGTTGCGGCTAAATGTATCTGTATATCTTTAGCAAATAACCAACTGACCATGTTCGGATCAGATTATAAATGCAAAATACAGCTGAATGACTCCCCATAAAGTTTCCATTCACACACTGATTAACTCGTGGTGTGTAACCGCAATGGCGAATCTAGGAAGTAATCGATGGCGGATTTAGGAGGAAGTTTAGGGAATCCCGATTCCCCTATAAACGTACCAGCATTTATTTTATCACATTATAATTATATCTTAAAGTACATTCAACCTTCCATTTCAGTATTAAATTTATTAATACTATTTGTCGACCCCTTTACAGATTATTGGACCCGACCCTGGAATATGAAGATTTCACCCTCTAGAGATCCGCAGACACGAAATGAAATATCCACAACATTTTATACTGCTTTACAGATCGGTATAACTAGGGCAAACAGTAAATAGTGATACAGATGCCTTTGCTGATTTGTTTCCCCCTTGAACAAACCACTTCTAAAATAATTGCTGGATCCCTCCTGTAATCACTCGTACACTAGTATGGACGCACGTAAGAGGCGTGTATGACATAACTTGTATAAATATTGATAGTTAAATGCATTTGTTATGTAATACACTGAATATGCCAATAATTTATTCAAAGGGGCTATATTAAATAACAATGGCGGTGGCTAGAGGGTAAACATTTTACCCTTTAATAATGTAGGACATGTTTTCGAATCAATACAATGAAAGCATCCATTAAAAGTGTGACTGGACAACGACTTAGTTCAGAAACAGCACGTTCAAATAACTGTATAACGTTTAAAAAGAAGAATTATGGGGGGGGAAACCTGCCTTACATTCCCGACCAAATTACGAGCGTTCACTTGTTAGACTAGTGTTTGCGCTTCAAGCTAAACCCAATGAGAACGTTTTGGTATCAGTGGAATTGCCACACAGGGCCCGTGAAGGCCATCCTGTGCTGAACGCAGTAATGGTATGGTGACCTTTTTGACAGTGGTTCATGAAAGTATGCAGTCGCCACTTTATTGAAGACACCCTTGATCGTTTTCTTGTAGAGAGATATTGCTTTTATCATGATAATAATTTTGTCTTTTACCGTTAAAGGAGCAGTTTCGTGGTATAATAGTGTGATAGTCCTTTAAAATATATCTATGTGCTCAAATACAGAGTGGGCGAAAATTATCGGTACAACTTAATCCTTGAATGAAGTTTATGGTGGCACATGTAGGATTATTAACCATGATTTTTTAGAATCTGTAGTTTCCAAAGTTTCTTTTATTAAAGTAACAATGTTACGAACATTCGATATGTGCACCATTTCTCCTTGACTATTAATAACAGACAGGAGTTGTACACATTATTCTTGCACAACGTGTATTATGTATATTGCATTTAAAAGAGCATATTCTCAACTCTATGCACAGAACAAACTATTATCTATTAAAGCAGTTTACTATCTGAAAATGAATATTTCTAATGAAATACTTAAAAGTGCGTCCGCTGTTATTTCTGGATGTTCTCCTAATAATAATTATAGTGAAATATAGAGTATTTTTCGAGTAAATTCAAACAATTAGTAACTAGTATACTTAAAATGACAACATATGAATCGTGGAAATATTCATCTTGTAAAAGAGCCTTTATAATATGGTTGCACACCATTATAATAAGCGTGCACAATATTATTCTCTTGTATATTGTGAAGTTTATTAGCCCACTACGTTCATAGGGATCGAAAAATTTGTAATTGTTTAATATATGTAAAAATAGCAAAATATGTCACTTATATATATAACTATGACAGTGGGCCTTTAACGGACTTAATGATGGCATCCGATTTTCATTGTCATTTATAGATGGAAAGGCTGGCATTTTAAATCAGTAGTTTCTGGGGCATGCTTTGGTAGAAAAGAATAAAAGGAAAACATAAATGCACTGATATCTAGAATATCCTAACCAATATGCTTGACTTTGTAAGACTTTTTAATATAAATGACGCATTATGCTACTGCTAACATAATGGTGGGTTGGCACTTGAACAAGAAAACCTATTGAATTTAAGAATTACTTTGTATATGTAAGAAAACAACAGGGGTCAGAAAGTATGTATCTATATAAACACAATGACAATTTACGTTAACTAACGTTTCCATTGACAACAATGCAACTTATTGCCGCCAACTCATTCAGTATTTACAAACTGCTAAGAGAAAGACTTTATTGATGAACTTCCTAACACTTCGCTAGATCGATGTGGAGACTTAATTACTGAAAAAGAACTATTTTGTTAATTATAAACAGGCCTGTAGCCAGAGGGGATCGGATAATCCCCCCCCCCCACCCCCACTACAGGACTGAGAGTTCCTCTAAAATTAAAACATTATATAACAATTTTTTTTTAATTATTATTTTTATTGATGAGTTCCATCTACATGCCATTTCGATCCCCCCACAAAACATACTGGCTGCTGGCCTGATAAATAATAAGTTGTGTGAACTGTAAGAGATCTATGTAAGAAGCGTGTATCCATTGAATATATTGAAATATTTTAATATAGCCTTTCAGAAATAATCATACGTTCTGGTAGACTTGAGCGTTCATTTAAGCAAAACAATAGGCTATTGGTAACTAGACTGTTTCAATCTAGTGCAGTGGTTAAGCTGTCGGACTCACGGCTGATAGGTATTGGGATCAAATCTCAGTCCAGTCATGGAACTTTTAATCTTAGTACTGATGCCATCCCAGAACGGGTGCTCCGCAAGTTTGACTAGGTAGGTGTACACGACTTACACCGACCAGTGGGCAACAATTGTTTAAGAAAAGCCGTGGGAAAACGCATATAAAAGATCCGTTGCTGCTAATAGGAATATATAGCATATGTAGCTGTAGCGGGTTTTAATTAGAGACCATGAGTCGCAAAACACCATATGTCTGACACCTAAAAGTCGCTGAATAAACAATGTACTGGGGTGTCATTTAACAAACAGTTCTTTCCTTTCAATCTACCTATCTGAGACGTGAGGCTGACGTGGCTTGACTTGAACAGTAAATCGTTAAGTGTCGCAGTAATGATACTTATATGAAAACACAGCTTCCATCTCTATTACAATTACCAGATACTATTCTATAATTAGTATCATAAAAGCTACATAATAAAAATAACCCAAAAACACTCAGATTATCTGTTATCTCCTAGCAGGGGCATTGGAGCCGGGGAGGAGGGGCTGCCCCTCCACCCATATTTCCCATAAATATGTTCTTATTCATTGTTAAATTATTTACCGGCAAATTCTGATGTTCAGAAACGGGATCAGCCGG
This sequence comes from Symmetromphalus regularis, assembly GCA_032355785.1. NCBI lineage: Eukaryota > Metazoa > Mollusca > Gastropoda > Neomphalida > Neomphalidae > Symmetromphalus > Symmetromphalus regularis. The sequence goes on from JAULBS010100415.1 coordinate 9,952, forward strand.
CACCCCCGCCCCCAATATGAATTTCGTTGCAACGCCCATGCCTAGGATAACTTAGACTATGATTAAATTCCCTTCAATTTGACAGTTAAGGAAAATGCTAAATACTTCCTAGTCATTATAGGCTAACAGGCTTTAGCTAGCATGCTGTTTTTAAAACGTTATGAAATATGGCGCGAAGGGTGAGGAGGCTACGCTAACATTTATGGCTCTAGGTGTCATAAAATTGATACAAAAAAACTCTACACCAGAGTGATCATTGCCAATGAGACACGGCTATTCAATTACAAATAACAAATCGTAAAAAATAATGAAGATTACCGGGTTGCTAAGAAAACACTGTTTTGTATTAAAACTAGTGGTGTAGGATTTCATCTGTAAAGATGACTCAAGTAATATTCATAGTTTACTAAATATATATTTTTAATCATAACATGTATTTTACAGACACAAATGCAAAATGAGTAGTAATACCCAGAAACGGATGCAAGATTTTAGAAAGAGGATGGGTCCAAATAGGACTGGGGAAAAAATTGTTAATTTTCACGTCCTTCCACTCGCAAAATATATTTTAAAAAAAATTCTTAAATACGGGAAAGGGGGTCCGGACAGATATATTTGGCAATACCAATTATTTTTTATAAAAGAAACCTTTTAAAATTTACAATTGATAATATTGTTTCGTTCTTTCTTTTTTCTGTATTTCATTCATTCATTTATAGCAGACACATTGAACTATTTCTTGTTTCAGTCAGTAGTCTACGACTGATTTAACAATGCCCGTGTTCAAGGGCAAAAATGGCTTCCTGAAAGTGTGGGTGGGGGGGGGACGGAATATCCCCTGTTCAAAATGTGGGGGGAAGGAACATCCCCCATGTCCAAAAAGTGGGAGAGACGGAACATCTTCCTGTCCAAAAAGGAGGGATGTCTCCACCAGGAATGACTCCATTATAGATCGCCCTGTGTAGTTAGATCATATAGTTAGGTATATTTGCGCGAAGACCACATGGTTAAATGTTATTAAAGAGAAAAACTGGTAAAAAATATTATTTAGGCATTTAAATTTCAATTTTTCGAAGCAAATTATATGGGCGTCCCCCCCCCCCCCCTTCCAAAAAGTGGGGGAACGTGTGCTACCACTCCCCATCCACGTCCTTCCGGGAATTTACGCCCATGTCCGTTTATGTGGCGTCCTTCGTGAGAAGGTACATGTAAGAGACCTCATGTTTCTATAATCAGATAGAGTGGCCAATTTTTTCGATAGTGGGTTTCTTTTGTAAACCGTGTGTCAGAAATACAATGCGTTTGACACCAGATAGTCGCTGATTAATCAAAGTGCTAAGTGTCGTTAAAGAAACGGTCTTTTCTTTACGCTTATAACATATTATCAACAAATCCATAAAACAATATGGAGGTCAATTTGTACCTGTATGATCCAACAGGCGTAGTCCTCTATTTAAGCAACGCTGACGTTCATTTGTTTATACATTATTTAAAAGCAGTTAAAGTAAAAACATTGTGTTTAGTCACACGAACTTATTAACAGAGGCAGCGAAATCAGTGAAAAGCAATAAATAACTATACGGTGAGATAAATAATTAACAAAACTGCCTTAGATGTACGTGTATATGTGCTAATGAGTTTATCAGGGTGTGACTTAACGAGCAAACTTTACTAATAATGTTTGGACATACATAAGATGACCCACTGAGACATAATTGGCAAAAAGCCGGAAGTTAGAGGAACTGAAACAAGGGATGGTGGCAAAAAGAGGAGTGGGTGGAAAGCAACTGATCAATAATGTGGCTGTTTAACACAAAGAGCGTGATGTAGCACAAACAGTAGCCTGTCTGCCTGTGAATCGGTCGGTCGTCGGATCGATCCTTCTCAGTAGACCCATATGCAGTTTGACCTATTTTACGTTCCAACCAGTGGTCCACTACTGGTTCATCAAAGGTCGTGGTATGTGCTGTCCTGTCTGTGAACGGTGTATATAAAAGACCCCTTGCTGCTTATGGGTAAGAGCAGTCTCAATGGCGGCAGCGGGTTTCCTCTAAATAAATATGTAAGAATGACCATAATTTATGATTGACGTCCAATACACGATGTTAAGATAAAAATAATACAGATTACTTAGTATATTTGTAATTATTTAAATCATGCTAAGAAGACATTAATATATAGAGGCTGAGAAGAGTGACCATTCAGTACCAGAATACAGAGTTATTGTGAAAATGGAGATACATATTGATGAGCTACCATGCATGCTCGTCGCTAGCCAAATCACGTCATCAATAATACCAATAAACATAATCAATCATTTAGATACCAAACACACTACAGACATCGAATCTTTAAAAATCAATTCAATAAATAAATCACATTAAATATGAGAGGCTGAACCGGATATTGTTTCTTTGATATTAAGATTAATTGAATTCCACTTCATCATATTACAGTTATTGCACCGATAATGGCGACAAAGTTTCTGATAAATGTATAAGGACCTCTTCCATAGACGTGCACTAGAAGCAGATGATAAGTTTCCCAAGACATGAACATGGTAATGTTGATTATCTGGGTACGACGCCCCCCAACCCACCCCGAACCTCATACTGAAACTAATTTACATTACAGTCTGTGTATACATATATATATATATATAATAAATAACAAACTCTTTCTTGACGTTTCGGCCATTGGCCTTTATCAAAAAGCGTTGAGAAGTGTTACATTGATATATCCTCAATGCATCAACTTCAGATATGACTGAGTGAGCTTAAATTCGTCATAGCATCAGCATGATTTATTAACATAATACACATTGTCTCATAAGGTGCGATGTAGACTTCGAACGCCGGAGCAGATGGAATATTGCTACATATAAAGTCAAAATTGTATTATTGAAAAGCTGTGATAACACTTTTACAGCCAATCGTTTTTGCCTTAGTAATTTTGGAATTTGGTAGTTATTATGTATAGTACCAGCACACGTACAGCTTTATTTAGAGAACATATTGCTTGAACTTCATCTTATGCATATATACATTGGGGTTCACGTGCAAACTGTTCTGGGCACGACAAAGGTTAATGTTAGTAGGAGAGACGAAACGTCCTGCCACTACGCTAATGCGGCTATTCTTAACGACAACCAGCAAGAGATATTGAATATGCACCATCCCACAGAAAGGATAGCTTATACCATGATCTTTGATAATCCAATTGTGGACCACTGGTATGTGCAGTACCACGAAGTCTTGCGGTGCATTCACCGAGTTCAAGCCTATACTGAGATTAAACAGTTCATGCCTCGACTGAGATTGGATCCCAGTACCTACCAACCGTGAACCAGGTAGCTTACTATATATATCTGATACATCACATTTATTAAAAACTGGGAATTCAATCATATATCATCATGTCGCGTTTTCATTGGTACCCGGTAGTGATACGTCACACAAGGATGTCTTAACGATATGATTAGTCACTTGAATGTGACTTGAAGAGGCTATTAAATATCAAAGATAACAGCTCTCTTGATTCTCACATGGAATAACTGAGGTTTGCTATTGGACCTGTCGGAAAATGTGTTGTTAAGAAATATGATACGATGGTACACAATCAGTGGTAGCCGTAATATTTCTTTATTACGAATTAGTGGAGCAGAGAAGAAAAGAGACCTCCATATGTATGTAGATGTATACATTTCACGGGTGGATCCCGAGGGTCTATTGCTGAGGAACACACCCCACCGCTTTGGGGAGGGGTGGGGAGGGGAGGACACATGTTGCACAAAAATCTGTAATATAAAAACACTAGACTGCATGAGGTGGTGGTGCCCCAATGCACCTTTGAATCAACACCTCAGTCTTTTGTTATGACCTAGTAGTAGGATTGTCAAAAAAAAACGTCTAGGGGGAATTTATGTCAAAGGGGAGGATTCGCATCATCTCTTTAATAACAATACTTACACACACGTGTATGAATATAATCAGCGGGGTTTATCTTTCAGGTTATTTCCAGTGTCATTATCACGAAAAAAATAATCGGTTAAATACAGTGACTTCGTCACAAACACAAATAACATCTCAGTTACATATTTTTAATTGTTTGTAATCTGGAAATGATTTTAACTGATAACATGATCAAACAAGTTTATCACAGGTAGTTTGAATAGTGCACATGACATAGAGATAACAGTTAATTATATGGAAATAATTAATTCCTGCCTTACGTTCGTGGTATGCTAGTCATCACGGGCACTGGAATTAGTATCGAATAAAACTGAATTTTCATTTATAAGCACTTATAAAAATAGTTACATTATGTACAAGTTCCTGCGTTCGTAGACACTGCTTCCTGCTTTTACTGCTTCCTAATGTTCTCCCCGAGTTTAAAATAAAGCCCCAAAACAAGTCTATCGAGTGACCACTAGCTATTTGGTCATGAACTTAAGGCAGGTTAAGTTGAAATACATCGTTATTAGCATCCTTCAGTATCATGAACCTTGCCAAATATCAAAATTTGATACGTAACTTTAATACTGAAGATAACAATTCCACAGAAAGGTCAATCTCCTAATGAATTTTTCGAAATTATTTTTACTGTGAACGTTTGATAACATTACAAACAATGGCATTAGAGATTAAGAACTTATGTGGATTTTTAGATATTTTCCTCTTAATTTATGAATTAGAAATATACGGGGTCCAAAAATTAATCGAAAACACCGTTTATAACTAATATTAGGCTAGTAAAACACGTGTTAAAATAAGTTGTTAAGATTCTTCAAAGAAGATTACATTCTTTAACACAAAACCTATCATATTAATACAATAGAGAAAGTATAATCATTTTAAAAAAAAATTGTTCAAGTCAAAAATGAAGTTAAGCTTTATACGATACACTACTGAAATAGGGAGATTAAAATTTTAAATAATTTTCTATTTAACATTTTATTAAAGTTACATTTTTAAAACCTGTATCTACTTTTTCATTGATCTTTCGAAATAAGAGATGTTTTTAACTATTTATTTTAAACTGATTAATGACAAACACTTTATCTATAATTTTGTAAAACATGAAAATGATTTTAAAATGTACCTCCGCTATTCGGCGTCTCATCAGCTTGTTTTTGTTCTGGTGGATTTGAACTGCTTGATGCCTGAGCACTTTTGCTGTCGCTGCAACCCATGTTTTACTAACAACGGAGTTGATTTTTCTATTCTTTTTCTTGTGGAGAGTCCGCTATTGCAGATTGTATGCTCGATTCGCGGCCTTTTGAGTGTCTGATTTAGCGCATGATTCGGAACCGCCGTCGTTTCAATGTTTATCCATTGTTTTGTGTTGTCCTGGTGACAACCGACTAATTGATGTCGCTTGGTGTAGGCCTACACATCTCTGAAGGTGATATCAACTATCACAAAATTGTGGCCTGTATCAAGCCATAAAACAGGAGGCTAAAATGAAATGATATCTCATAAAGTGTTGACACAAATTTTGGAGTTGATCGCGCCTCAGTTTTGTTATTTTTATCACCCATAACAATGATATTTCGTAACAGGTGATGATCGTTGTTTGCTAATGTACAAAGTGGGAGAGCATGACCGAGGGCAGTTAGCCGAAATAAGCAGTTAAACCAATTTGTGGATTTGTGCTTTCGTGCCTGCTTAATACTTTAGAAATTATTTATTACACATGTCGATCTACAGGTAGTGGACCAGACGGATATGGTATCCCAATTCGAAGAGTTTAAAGAAAGAACTGGGAGATGGATAATTGTAGCTTTACGCGTACACGTGGGTGTCATCCGTATGTGGGCTAACAATCAATTTACGTTGACATAAATGGGTATTGGGAACTCAGGGTGACCAACGGTCAGGACGTTTCTGGAGAATTCGAAATTCTCACTCTGAACGTTATCATAGTTTAGATCAGAATGTGGCCACGAAAGGTGTGCTTCACATTATTTTGCCCTATTAGCACGTTAAATGTTTAATAACGTTTATCTTTTCCGCATCTTTTCGTATTGCTTTAAAATCATTATTCATACCCCAAGTGGTGTGCTGATGATCACTGAACGGATATTTCTACTTATATCCATGTATCATTCAGCTATCTATTTCTTTCTAGTATTTTTGAACCGTGCCCACGTCCAGTTTGGTTCGGGCACGTCCGCCACGGGCCCAGTGTCTTAAGACAAGGGCACTGGGTCCGGGGAGAAAAA
>JAULBS010100426.1:0-31561 GCA_032355785.1 Symmetromphalus regularis
GTGTGTGTGTGTGTGTGTTTGTGTGTGTGTGTGTGTGTGTGTGTGTGTGTGTGTGTGTGTGTGTGTGTGTGTGTGTGATAAATATAAAACATATAACTGATAGTTAATGATGCATTTGAAAATGCTGCTACTGGTTTGGAGTCAATTTCAAAACTGTTACTTTATTTTTCTGAAGTACGATATTTATAAAAACCTAATTTATATGCGTGTTTCAAATTAAAATTCAAACTAGTCGTACTGGGCATACAACTCAGCTACGTGGGTTGTCTTCCCAGGAATGGGTTCAGCCCTCTGGTGTTACATAAACACTACTCATTTTTATTAGGAGCAAGATATTTTAACATTCTCGTAAACCAAATGTCATCACTTTAACATACCAGTCATGAACTAAGACTGGAACATGTCGGTTTAAGTGATTCTAGTATTCCTCCTCACTGAATAAAACAGTGCACTTACTCTTGGTTGGAACCACTATAACTGGGGTTAATTAATTAATTAATACTAAATACATGTAGATCAAACATATTTTTAAAACAGGCGTCCATTAGGTAATATTCTGCACCAGTAGACTGGTTCACCAGGCTAGATACCGGTTCTCAGGGCACTGGTCCACCGATATTGGTAAACAAACCATCATGTTACATTTCATTTTACATTACTTTCACTGCACTTGTATGGCAGGCTTTTTTCCTTTATCCTAATTAATGACTGAGGTAAAACGCAATAAGTTCCAGTCGCAGGTGATATGGCTACATCTTATATTAGAATCAATACTTACCTTTGGCGTTTCGCCGTCATATAGGAAGCCAGCTTCGTTTTCAAGCACCATGTAATATATTTTGTTTTGTCTTTTCCATAATTCACCCAGCCTCTGAAAATACATTTAAAGGTGTGTAAGTTACTGCATTGTTATAGACAGGAAACGAACATACATGAATGAGAAACACACATACATACACACACAAACACATACATAAAACACACACTCTCTCTCTCTCTCTCTCTCTCTCTCTCTCTCTCTCACACACACACACACACACACACACACACAAATACATACACACACATACACAAAAAACGCACACACACATTCACATATACACACAAACACATACACAAACACATAAAACACTCTCACCCACACACACACATACACACACACATACACATGCACACAAACACAAACACACAGACTCACATTAACGCAAACACACACTGACACAAAACACACACACAAACATACACATACACACACATTCACATACATACATGCATACACACACGCACGCACGCATATCCTGAGGTGGATCCTGGGGACACATTACAGAGTGGAACACGCTATTGCCAGGGTAGGGGAGTGCTTAGTCAACAATACTTTAAGTTGTATATTTTTCCAACGGTTAATATGCTCTATCCTGAAAGTATTGCCTAATAAGGCTTTTAAGCTTCAGAGAACTAATGTTGAAAAAATGACCACTGTCCAGAGAACACATAGGTCTACGTATAGAAAGTTAACAGTTCATCCATCATTTGAAGCAGGGCTTGGAATATGCTCTGGTGTGTTTAACACCGGTATCCATCACACTTTTCGTTGACTGTGACCAACTGTTATTATCCTGACGTCATAATTCAAAAACGCTCCTTCTTGACAGAGGCTATTAACGGTGGGAAATGACTAGGCAGTGCATAAAAAAACTTCGCACATTTAATTTTATATTACCTCCCTTTGGAGCAACGACTGTTAATTCTTTATAACAAAAACATTTGTGCGGCTGGCTGGGAGTATCAAAGGTGTTCCTTCCCTAGATTCGCCTCTTGTGTCATAATTATATTGTTTATTGAAGAAACTAATATATTTATGGAACGTATATTATGAATCTATGTGTATTAACTGTGTAAACCCTAAATCTAGTCTCTATTGTTGCAATTTTTTTTAAAGTTAATAAGTACATCATACATAATTGAGCTGAAGAGTCTCAACTTAACAAAGCTTATTAGCTGTCTTTATGTAGTGGGGATAATTACATTAAGAATACAAATGGGTTGTTTTTTTAAGTAAAAAAAAAAATCATTAAATTTCTAAGATTCTAGACAAAAATCATTAGGTTAAAAAGAATTTTGTTCTAATCCGGTTATGAAGATATTATCCGGTTATGAAGATATTCTTCTTCTTTTTTTTTTCTTTCTTTTTTTTCTTCTTTTTTTTAATCTGAACTATTTGTATTTATTTCAATTTGGTTCAGAAATTCTGTTTTAAACTGAATGTGGTACAGATTTCTATTTTCTAAACAGAATTCTTTGATTCAATTTGTATCAAAGGTTTTCTAATGATATTAAAAAAACAATTAATTGAAATATTTATTTAATTTTAGTTCAGTGATTTTCTGATAAAATTATTTTTCATTGAATCATTTCTATTTGTGTTAATGACTTTCTAAAGAAATTTCAGTTTTATTTATTGAATTTTTCATCAATCTCTCCTATCTATTTTTGTTTCTGTGAAATGGAAGGAAACTTGAAGTTTTCTCCTAATACAAGTAGAGTCAAACTTGCGATATCTCGACAATTCAATAAAATAACCTCTATAACTGGTTACGCAGTGGTCTTGTTGTAGAACATCGGACTCTCGAGCTGAAGACTGTTGTTCAAAACCTGTCAGAGGCTAGCTCACACTTGACAACGTGTAAAAACAATTCCATATGTTTGAAATCCAGTAGAAAATGATTAATAAATCAACCACAAAGAAAAAGAAAAAAACCACGCCAAAATACCCTATTACTTTTTAGAAAAGAAACCAAATAATTATCCCTTTTATATATAAATCTTAATGTCTCTGACAGTTTGGTCTGGGTTTGAGTTTGTGCCCACTGGGAACATGTCAGCACCTTTATTGGATTGCACTCCGATACGGATATATTATTTGTCTGGCTACAATGTCTAATGATAACTTTCAACTTGGCACGTGAATGAAACCTATTGATAGATTACGTATCTGAAAATATATGTATTCCTGTTACTATAATATATCAGTATTCATCCATGACTCCCGTGTATAAATTAGATGTAGTGTAGTAATAATAAAACTAGACGCAATTATTTCTCACAACGTAAATAGAAGTGATATAATTCATAATTGGAAAGATGTAATAATAATATTTAAAATAATTTTAACAACCGTGATATCGTTTGATGCAATAGCGTGGGTGCGAGACAGCGTGCGTGCGAGACAACGTGCGTGCATACGTACGTGCGTACATATCTGAAGGTCCAGGGCAAGGAGACCTTGAGTGGCCACATTTTACAGCACATGATCATGAGAAACAGGAGGCCGAGGCCCGCCTAGATTATGAGGCCATCCCATATATGCATATATATATATATACTCAACCACAAATGAAAGTATGCATGTAATCAAAAGTCATTTATTTTATAAACCAGATGACATTCATGGCAAAAATTATGGAATTAGATAATCACACCATTTAGGAGGAGTGTGTGTGTGTGTGTGTGTGTGCGTGTGTGTGTGTGTGTGTGTGGTGCGTTCGTGCGTGCGCGTGCGCACTTGTTCGCTGCCAGTGAATCATTACTGTGACCATCCCACGAAACAAACATTTTTCAACATGCATACCTTCTTTTTTTGTTGAGTATACATAGCAGTACTGAAAGATACAGTTTTGTTTTGAAAAGTTTATTTAAAACATGAATAAAGATAGGTTGTGGGTTTCGAGCTTTTAAAAATTTATAATATTTTATTTGATGTTCTTGTCATAATTATTATTGACGTAAACTAGTGTATGAAGAGAACTCTATTAAAATGATGACGTAGATCTCTGCATCAAGTTAGATTAAAGGGATCTGATTGTTAAATGAAGTACAAAATAGGAACCAGTCTAATTGCTCGTGAGTACTTGCTATAAAAGCCGTTGCTGGATGATAGTGCAGTTATGAGGAAGCGCATGGAATGTTGCTGATTTAATTTTCTCCTCGATACGTAAAACCGCAGTTGGACATAAAATGTAATTACATCTCGCATATGTTCAATTCCAAACATAGCCACCCCGAGCACAGTCTGTAGTTGATTAATTAAATGTTTGCAGATAATTGCAACATTACGATTCTCCATACACCAAAGTGTTCTGCCTCACGCAACAAAATCTCAATATTTAACACACATTAGGTTCAGTTTGTAATTTTTTACACATCTAGTCTTCATATCCTATGATCTGTAGGACAGAGTTCAAGAAGTCGTTAACCGCATTTCGTGAAAAGTTCGCTTCACACAAACAACTGTATCACGTGACAAGCAAGTTTATTGCATTCACGTTTTAGCTTATTATCTAAATAGACACACCAAACCGGATGTTAAATCAGCTATTAAAATTAGAGTGCGCAGAATCAAAGGTACACAGCCATAAGAATTATTTGTAAGAACATCACACTGCGTGTGGAATGAATTTATTTTATTTAACACACAAACATGAAATAGCTCTTTATAGACATATTAACAAAAATGAATAATCAAATACATGTAACAACAAATTTACCAGTATAATGCATTGGTGACACATAATACATACTTCATCTATTTAAACAATTTACACTGTTGTGACATCTGCTATTACACAAAACATTATTTTTGAAACAAGCACGTCGCTTGCTCAGACATCTCTTAGGTCCATTACAATTACACTTGACGAAACCCTGACCATGTTGAGACTCCTTTTTGTTGGTTTGACAAAGAAATCAAACTGATACACCATAATCCACTTGAAAGAACCATGCGGTAACGATTGCATATCGATGAGATCTACTTGGTCACGAGCAGAGAACTCTTTAGACAAGATCGGTTGGACAACCACACCCCTTATTATGGGTCAAACATGTTTACGCTGACGGTCAATGCACATTGACTTAAACAGTTCAATAGAATCCCTGGTAACATTGGCATTCTTCTTGCCCAACTCCTTTACCATTCAATCGCAACCACCGTGACCAGTTGCAATGTAGGCACGTTTTATAACATCAAATGTCTCTTCGATGTGCACGTAATACTGTACTGGGTCATCATTGGATTTGCGAAGTCTTATCAACTTCTCAACATCACCACACTGAAGAATCTCACACTTGGACAGAAGATAATAACCTTGGTGTGACTTAGCTGATGACTGTTCATTTAAATGCTTCAGTAAATTTATCAACAAAAAGTAATCTGGTTTTGGTATAAGTACCTTTTTCAGAGATTCATATTTCTTATATAACTCATTTTAGAACGTATCTTCTATTGAAAGCTCCATACTGATACCTGAACCATAATGGCCCAACTATTTAAAGGTTAAGGGATTTGGATGTTCAAAGAAGATGTAAAATAAACAGTTGTAAGAATTTATCACCAAACAGTCCCTATTGTAATGTTAAAATAACAGTTGTAAGAACTGTTCACAAAGTGTAATCTTGGTGTTGCTTTAAGGACAGAGGCTGATTAGTACAAAACAAAAAAGTGTTTAAAATATTTGACATAATGACTGAAATAAATTATAGACAAACAAAACATGAAAAAAAAAATGTTTTTTAAAAATATTTAACAACCTCAATTCAAAATTCCCTATCAGGCTATCTGTCAAACTGAGGGCAATAATTTTCAGTCATTTGACCAAATGACTGAAAATTTTAGTCATATGGCCAAATGACTGGTTTGACACAATGACTGTAACACATACATGTACAAATATCATTAAACATTCAAAACAAACTTATACGTAGGAAATGAAATATATTATGCATATTTTTAAGAACACATTGATGGAAAATAGAAGTTTGTAGCACATTAAAATATGTCACAGGGCAAATGCCCTAATTTACTATTATTTTCTTGTTAAGCAGTTACTGAATTAGGTTTTGTGCTAATGCAAACAGCCCTGATTATTGGCCACCATCTTAAAGAAAAGGTCCAACTGTCTTTCATATATGTACACATATACACTGAATGATAGATAAGGGCCACTTCTAAACCCCAGAATGTAATGTTACAACCTTCTGAAAGAGTTCATGTTTTAATGTATTATTGCAGTTTTTACACATACTGCAAATTGACTTAATTATAATATACATTTTAAACTGAATAAAGATAACTGTTCACCACAGTGATCTTGCTTTTGTTGTTACTTTATTTTATGCAGGTAACATTAAATTATCTAAATTATGTACCAACATCTTAAAACAAACATATCAAGGCTGAGACACATGGATGTAAATCCCCGGGGAGGACAGGTCCCCCTCCCACTTATTTGACAGGGTCACACCTATATAATTACCCCCCTCCCGCCACTTTTCGCTTTGAAAAATTCAGATTAAAATGCCTAAATAATAATATTTACCAGTATTTCTCTTTATTGTATCAATGTAACATTTAACAATGTCGTCGTAGTGCAAATATAGGTCTACCGAAGTACACAGGTAGTCCATAATTACATCGAAAATTCAACATCAAAAGCCATTCTCTGGACAGTATATGATCATCCATGAAATGACAATGCTCTTTCATTGTTCGTTTCTGAAAAACACTTGCCGGACATCGCTCTATGCTCTGAGTGCCAGCTGGCAGACAAGGGAGCTAACCTAATTATGGAAAGACCCTATACTCAAAGCACAAATGTGGAGTAGCAGTCATTGACTTAGTTTGTTTTATTCATTCTCAATATTACATGACACACCAAGCAGCCTACTAGGAAAGCTATTTTTTTGGAAAATCAAGTGCTCCTGAAAACCTGAAATCATATAAGATCTGGAATTCCAGATAAATTCAAAAGGCACTCCTCTGAAAGCCAGTTTCAATGTAATTCGATTACTCTGCACTTTTGCAAAGATTTGTTTCCCCAAGTTGTTTGGAGCGTCTCTAGTTATAGTGTTTTCTTTTTTTTTCCCTCCCAATTCATCATTAGTTTTGTGAGATCTTCTACAGTGATGTCCGTATTTGTGAGCATATCTCTCATTTTCTGTAGTTCTGTTTTACTTCAATCTCTGTGGTCATTTTCCTAGGTAAATCTTTCAACATTCTTGGTGATTTCAAACTGAATTTCACGATTCTGAAAAATACATGTGTTTGTGGATTAAATAAGATAAAAAAAGTTTTATTTCTTCTTTTTTTCTATAGGAGAGTGGCTTAGAGGTCAATAATTGTGAAACCGTGTTGAAAACAGAATCTAGATACCAAAATCACCTTAAATTATTTATGTCTTCCAATAAGGAAAGGTCACCCTACAGGAGAATGATAAATTTCAAAATCAGCCAAAATGTTTGTGAGATGTACACAAGGGTGCAACTTCTACGCATTAGAATAACAAAACTAACATCTTTATTTGATGATTTGGGGAATTGTAGTTTTCTTTTTTTACCACCCTTTTCAGTCATTAAAAATAAAAATTTTGGAATTAAACTTTCATTCCCAAGATTAAATTTCGAGCCTTATTACATTCTGTAGTAGGCTACCATACTTATGCTACGGAAATTGTATAAATTTGGCAATCATGTGACCATTTCATTCAATGAAAATTAAACAATTTGAACCTAAATTATCACTTATACTGGAGAAACTGTTACATGCCAAATAAAGTTAGAAATCTACTGAAAATGTACCCCCCAACCCTCATAATATGGCAATGCCATGGAGATTGTCACAAAGTTTTTAATTCTTCATGGCACTTTTTTTTTTTACCACAAACTAATGTTTTTATTCAAGGTTTATCTTTTTCTTGTTATTAAAAATAAAGTATACTTTACACTAAAATTGCTGTGGAAAATGCTGTGGACACTATTTCTCCACAGCTCTTATTTTTTTCTTAATTGCAGGGGTTCACATGCTTTTGAATACATCCACTATTGGAATCAGTCGACTGCCACAACGATCGTAAGAGATCGGAACACCGAAATCTGCCAACGTCTTCCCGTGGAATTAACAAAAAATTCTTCCTGTTGCACTGTACAAAGGCAACTACTTGAGAATTTTCTTTTGAAAACAAAGCAAAAATTTGTTATATCAATGAAATTAAATTAGTGACCTAATTACAAATCTGCAAACAGCCTTTGATAAAGTGTCTCCCAATAATAACATACTATGAGATGGATATATTGGCATATGATATAGCTCAGAGATAAAGTGTCTACTTGAAATGTAATAAATTATTGGATCAATCTATTTAATGTAGTGGGCTATTTTTCCTTTTTTCAGTAGCTCATAACTTGTTCAACAAAGTCTGAGGTATATGCTGTCTGGTGTATAAGAAAAATGTATTTAACAGACCCCTTTATTAAAGAAACCAATGTTTTTTTTTTACTGATTACTGAAAATATGACATCACCCATCATAAATATCTTAGTATTATAACTTACTACTTTTACTACTTTCAATCAGCTTGTTCCAGTTTTAATACGTTCCTGCCAAAAACTGGAATTATTACTGCACCAATAAAACACTGGCATTTTTGGGCTAAGTTAACATATTTCTGGTGAAAAATATGAAATATCAAAAATAAATTTTCTGTTTATAGCAAAAAACCCCAAAAATATGAAGTTGATTATGCCCCTTGGTCTGTCAATTTGTACCTTATTTGTACTTATATTTTTGAGCCACTCCACCCTAAAAGAGAAAAAAAAACTCGGCTTTATTATGTACAATATAGCGAAAAAGTATTTATGTTTGGTATCATTGAACCATAAGATTCAGCTGTGGAAAATACAATATTTTATACTCATTAGCACAAATACAGACATTACAGCCAAATCTCATGTTTCTGTCATCTGCTTGTTTTTACACATGTTCGAACTTTTTTCTTTTCTTTTTTTTGTGGATTGGATTTTCTTTTGCTGATGTGGAAATTCAGTTTTCATTGAAATCAGTGATTTCTCTGAGAAATGGGACCCCTAAGTAATGGTCAATTTTTTTTACAAATAAATGTTTTGTGTTATAATATATCTTTACAATGTTTAAAATGTACAATGCTGAACTCAAAACACTTTTACTAAGAAGTTCATCACTACCTGATATAGGAGGGCTGTAATATGAGAAATGAATGTAAATATAGATTATTATATTGAAAAAAATATACTGACCTCATACGAACAAATGTTCTGCATTGGTTGTTGTACAGGAACAAATGGTGAGTTGGCAGATGATACTTGTGAAGGCCAACTCATCACAGATTCTGTCTGCTGAGGTTGAAACAAGATAAATCATTATCAAGGATCTATGTTTATGACCCAACCTGTACAAACTTTGGTCTGAAATTGTGTTTAAGTTACATGTGCAAGGCTTAAACAATGCACAGTGAAATGGTGAGTTAACCTTTTTCTTATAAAGTGTACAAATATTTTAAATAGCCTATAAAACCTGACAGTAGTTACAATACAAAAACAATAAAATGTGCAATTAGGATGGCATGAAACATTACAGTATAGAACCATGGGTAATGATAAATGCATGAGCAAAGTCAGGAAAATATTAGTCACAAACTGTTGAAGTTCTGTTTATACAGTTCTAGAATACTTCTCATGCAGATGGCAACATTTCAAAAGTCCATAATACTTAAAGATGAAGGACTAAGGAAGACCACTATAATGATTACAAGACAATCAGACTATGTACACGGCACATTAAAGACACGTTTTTCACCGTTTGGTAACTGATACTTGATAATTTGGTTTGAATAATAGGGTAATTTAAATACCCATGTAATCATTCCAAAACATAAATAACTACCTGGTATGACCATGATTTCTGCATGGGTTGCTGCTTAGGAACAAAAGTTGAACCTGACGCCAAAACTGGTATAGGCAAGCTGTCTGCAGATTGTGTCTCAATTATTGTTGAAGGTTGATCAGGTGTTTTCTTTTCTTCATCTGGAGTACTAATGGTTTCATCAAGAATTTTTCCATATTGTTTAAACAGCTGCTCCTATTAAACAAGAGAACCAGGGTGAAAACAGTATCTACCATTACTTAATTAACAAGCCAGATAAAATATAACTAATGTTTTAATAAACAAAGTGAACTTCAAGCTTATTTAATGTCACCTGTGACCATGACCGTGTAATTCCTTAAACTATTGACAAATTTAAGTTTGTTAAGGACCAGCAATCACCACATACTTTAAATGATGAGTACAATGTTGTATAATGGGAATTGCATAAAAACAATAAAATATAGTAGCTTAGCTAAAACTATATATAACAAATGACCTTTCAACATCACCAAATATCAACTTCATATAACTATTAATAATGATTGTGACGTTTTTACAACATAACCCATAAGCCTATTCATGTATTTGATCTTTAATTAACTAAAGGTCAAATGTAGTGATGTCATGTGACATACATGATACTTCTTCAAGGATTCCACTGGATCTTCCATTTTCTGTAATAACAATAACACAATTCATGAACATCTCTTACTCAAACTCGGCAAGAGTGATAGCATAATACATTTACTGGTGCAGTATAATTAACATATATAGTGTATAACATGCTATACATCAAACATGTTTCAGTGTAGGCTATTTGTTTAGTGTATTTTGGATGGGCAAGTGAAAAAGCAAGTGTAAAATCAGTTCTCAACCCCTGCAATGGTGTAGGAATCTCATTCCTCAAACAAAATGTCTGGAGGACTTATATCCTTGGTCATTTCTTCCATCAGAACTAATTCCCAAGATTCAGTATAGCATGAGCAATACAGTATAGATTACACACAACTTACCTCTTCATGCAGATAAATATAAATGTGCTGTAAAGTTTACTGGCTGACTCAACAAAACATAACTATGAATTTAAAGTAAAATTATTAAAATTTGATATAGAACCAAAATTCTAATGACATTATTAAAAAAAAAATAGTACAACATTTAATCCACATTAGTCTTATCATTTTTATAATTAAAAAAACACACCTATACCTTAATGGTATCCTCAGAAAACATTTTTAAGGCTTCCCATTTCTGAATGAGCTGAAAACATCAAAAATGTTTTTATATAAGTGTTAACATACTGAATCCAAGTTAAAAACATTTCAACATTTAGTAAGTAGTAAGTGTAACACTAACAGCCATATTTCACATTAAAAAAAAAGTCTGATAAACAAACAAGAACAAAACCCCAATAAACCCAAAAATATAAATGTTTTGTTGTTTGAACTGAATCATGTTAGCAATATATTTTAAAGATATAATCATATAACACAACCAAATTAGACTTCTTTTTGTAATAAACAGATTTAGTCAAGAGAATTCAAGATTTTCTGAGATTTTGTTTATCATGATATAGATATATTTGTTCATCCCAACTAGTACAGAGATGTTACATTTCTGAAAAACATGGATATAATTATGAATACTTATTAATAAATGCATAATATATAACAGTTGACTTTAGAAACAAGCAAACTAACTTCTCAGATGATTTTAAACAAACCTGCCAATTCAGATAAGCCTACAAAACTCCATAGTTAGATGATTAAGTTTACACTTTATTCTGGCAAACGGGTAACTGTTCATTCTACACCTAAACAATAACAATATTTTAACAGCGAATAATGTAATTCATGCTTAATACTAACTTGAAACAAATACTTACTTGAAATACGTTTTGTCTATGTCCCTCATCTTCTGTTTGTGTCAAAATGTAGCAAATCACAGGAAGAATCACTAAGTCCAATGAATTTTTGAGAATCTGGCCTTTTGGTGTTCCCACTACCCCATTGTCATGACTGAAAGTAAAAAAAACCTACATTTTGTTTTTAAACACAAAAACACATATCTTCAATATGTTGCTGAATTATGTGAAACTCTTAAGTGATAGTTCTTTGAGAGGTACATCATGTATGCAAATGTTTATCATTTAGTGTTTACCTATGATGAATTTCAAATGACAATTATGATCATTTTATGAAAACATTAGTCATTACTTGTAAACAATAAATTTTTCAATCATAATGATATGCAATAATGAAATACACCCAACAACAAAATACTCCACTGAGAAGTGTTAAATTATTAACTTATTAAGTAATTATTGGACAAATAACATGACACAAACCAGTATAGAAGAATATCATTGAGTAGATAAACCAGGCGTATTCTTTGAAATGAGTCCGTGCTCTCCATGGATATTCTAAAAGCAAAAACAAATGTATTATATATATTCAAAGTTTATATTAAATTAAAAATAATCTTTTATTAAAAGCTTAAATTGAAAAGCTATGCTGCAGGTATAATGAAAACTAAACCAAATAGCCAGTTTTCATGTCATGGGTATATCCCAGGCAGGTGAAAAGGTGTCAACCTATGAATCTGGGTCACTGTTTCCGACACGTTCCATAACTTAGGATTAACTAACCCTTGGTTTCAGCATAGATTGCAGGGTTTGAATTTCACAAATGCTGTGGTGCCCCATGTGGTTTGCCGCCGTGCCCTTTACGTACATCCCATGTTGTATAAGTTTCCTTCCTTGTCCCATAGCCAGTTGCCTTCATGCCCCTCTTTTGAAGGAAAGGTGCCCTTTGTTTTCTGACTAAACCAAAGGCAACATTTGCCATGCCCTCTAAAAATTAAAATTCAACCCCTGATACAGTGATTTCAAAATCAGGCATCAGGTATTAGAAACTGCCCCGAAATAGTTCATGAACATTAGGTGTTGAAAGGCACAAAAACAAGTACAGTTGCAATGCAATGACTGTCTACAAATTATCTCAAATTGAAATACTCTACAATGCATTGATTTACTTTGGTAGTGGGTCCTAGATATGTTTAGGGTCATTTATTTTTAAAATCTAACAACAAAGTTTTATAGGGATTGTCTTAACAAACCCTAACTATAAAAAAACACACATCTTGACGTAAAGACTCACTTCATAACAAAATACAGCATAATCAGATCACTGTGATTTTGATCCTTACTCCTCAACACAATCCAAATCTTTGCTTGCTGAAATGAACAAAAGACAAATTTAAAATACCTAAAAACAATTTATAACTGTATACAATAAACTATGAACTAGTAAATAAACATAGGTAACTTAAGTTTGGTCAACAAAAATAAAAATGTTCTGAAAGTAGTGACTTATACTTGATAACCAAAGAGACAGCATGTCAGAATGTTTTATAAAAGTTTTTGCAAATACTGAACCATGTTATGAAAATATTTGAACACACATATTAATGTAACAATTTAGAGTTTTTGATGTACTATTTAGACAATACCTAATTCAAAGTAATCAAAATCTTGTCTATACAACTGGCTGCTTACCTGTCTCTTTTCAAAGGAGCCTTCTCTACAGACTGGAATACACATCTTCTCCAGTTCGCATTTTAAAATGTCAGTCCTGTGACACATCATTTTAACTCGATGTTCTTGGATTTTTAACACCATCTCCTGAAGAGTCTAGAGACATAATTAACAACATTATTGTCTGACACATTAAAAGTGTTTGGTAAACTTAAAATATTCTGCTTTATGGTTCTTCCAATTATTTGAAGTGAAAACTTCAACCATGACAGTGACCTTTGACAATGAAATCTTGACACTTCACCAGGTTTTGATAAGCAGAGGGTTACAGAGATTGGTGCAAACTTTTGTGTGAATGGTTTGGCCAATTCACACAATCATTATATTTTGTTCATACTAATGATGAACCTAAAAATACAACAATACTTAAACTAATAGATTTGTTGAGAAAAGTAATTTTATGACTTATGTTATTAAAAAGTTCAACACATGTTAGAGCTAAACAAATAAAAATAAAGTATTAAAATTGTAGTTTTTTGAACATTCTTCGAGTGAATCTCCGATTAAAACTTATTTTATTGCTTTTAAAAACAAATGGATTAGGCACTAGTTTTCCAACTTACTACGTCTTCTTCACATAACATACATTATAGATGATAGTGAAGTGTTACATTAAAATTGTTATTGAATATAAAATATGAACGAAAATTAATATTTATGAAAGAAAGATAAATGGGGGTGGGGGGGGAATACCTATTATTTATGTTTCCATAATTTAGCAGCAGGTTTGTTAAATGAAACAAAACAGCAAGTGAATCTCTAATATAGGTGCCAAGGGAAACAACTCTCGTGAAAATTAAGCAACATAATAACCTCTATACTTATCAACATACGTATAAATTCATAGAACTGATGAATATTACATGCTTTAATAAGTAAGTCAAGATATTCTGGATCAGAGATGTTCCAGATGAATTTTTGTTGTAATAGCAGTAACATTTAAAATCTATAACTAGTTTGTATAATATATATAATCTTTTGGAATGTTATCTGCACTAACAAATGAAACTGTCAAAGGTAAAATTATGGTTGGGAAGTTGAAATACTGACTTTGCAACTGATAAAAGCTTCTATTTGTGACAGGTATACCAACGTCTGAGAAATTTAGGTAGTATTTCAATAATTTACATGCATAGATACTACAAATATAATGCACATGTTTTTTTTAAATGTTTAATTTTATTATTTAACTTACTTATCTCTATAAATAATGAATGTTGGTAGATATGAAAAGATTTAGATGACAAAATGTGATTTTCTAAATGATACAAAACTACATATTTCTCTTAATCTATTCCCCTAAGCTTATAAACTGTTATAAAATGGTGATGATTTATTACCTTTTTGTCTGTTGGTAATGCCTTCCCAGAATTGGAATCTAAAACAAACATTTTTAGGATGAAAAAATACATTGGTATTTTAAAATTGTTAAGCAATGTAAAAAGATGGACAATAATTACAACTTGTATATCAAAGGCTCAGATCCATGATTCTTTTCCAACATTCTTTTCTTTTCTTTGATGAAAATACAAAAATGTGATTAAAGTCAGGCCTAGACCTTATTGGTAGCCCGGGACGTTTTGGCTACAGATATCTAGCTAAGGCTACCAGATTTGTAAACCTGGCAGTCCGTTGGGCTACACAATTTTTTTTCCTGTCCAGTGACTAAACAATCAACAAGATGATTAAATTACTTTTACTTTTAAATTATTCTTTTTCGGGAAATAATTATATTGTGATTTTGGCAACTACAATGATTACACGGTTTCAATTCACTTTGCGATCTTGTTGTCAGTAGTTATTTTTAATGACATATCTATTCAAGTAATATGGTTGTTGATTCTATTATATTTTAATTAAAAATAATTGTCTGGTGATTGTGGAAAACGTAATAAGAACATGTTTTGGATTCTGTGTGCAAAACGGGTAGACCACTAAAAATGGAGATGAAGAATAGGGCTGAGGTTTACCCACCAAACAAAAATTATTTTTATTATTAAAACTACAGTTCATTTTTTTTATTGTTAATTTAAACATCAAAATAAATTGAAAATCTCCCCGGAAAAAATTGTAAAGAAAATGAGAAAAAACAAACATTTTGTATTTAATGGGTTCACTTCTCCCATTTTTATCACATTTTCTCCCATTTCTTATGAGAAGGGGATTTTGAAACCTGGTAGCCCTGTGGGCTACCACTGAAAAAAGTTACGGTCAAGGCCTGAAAGTCAGACCTTTTTTTACAATAATGACCATTATTGCAACAACATTTACACCTTCCAACACATATCTGATGAAAATAAACCAACCAGATACAGACACAGAAATTTTGGAAGTGTGTGTATCTATAAGGGAATGCTTGGGTAAAAAAGAAAGGAGAACATTTTAAAGATTTTTAATAGTGGTGTGGGCAAACGGTGAGTTAAGTCCAAATCATATTAGAAAAAAATTGCAACAAGTGGTTCATGGGGGAGAGGGGAGGAGACAAGACTCCCTGGACCCTCCTCCTTTATCTGCTTATGACAAAATTGATCTCATCCATTATATTGGAATTCGTCTTCCAACAGTGACATTTCATGTTTTTTGAATGTACAAAGGTTTATTTTTATGTGATGCAAAATATAAAAATGTCTGAATCATATAAATCAGTCACTGAGCCTTTGACATACCCCAATTTACACTGTACAAGCTACCACTTATGCATATTATAAAATATAATGTTAAGAAAAAAAAAACCCACCCACACCACATTATAACATTAAGAAAGCCAAACACTCCATAGTAGTTTTAACCATATTAACTCACATTTATCTCTGTCTTCATTCTTTTTATTTTCTAACATCCTGCGATGTTGTTTGCCAGCTCTATGTGCTTCCAAGGAAGAAGCCATCATGGAAACTTCACAGATACAGCACTTGACTTGCTTTGGAATTTTAATAAAAATATCCTGCTCCTATTAAGGTAAAACAATCTTCAATAGTTAACGTACCAAATATATAAAATGCACAATGAAGATAATGGAACACAAATTAATATTCCAAGGTCTTTGTTTTGTATAGTCACTCTGAATTGTCGAACAATGGTATACACCATTCTGACAGCCAACAAGATTACTTCTGAGCCCAGTTGTTCAAAGCATTGTTAAGCTAACCATGGGGTAGATGAATATTTCTCTTTAAAATACCTATGTAGAAAGTTCAAATACACTTCCGATTTGATTATTTATGAATACCTTACGCAATAATAATCAAAATTTCAACATATCTCTTCAATTATTATTTGCAATGATTTATACTTTTATTTTGAAACATTCAACTAACCCATGGTTAGCTTAACCTTGCCTTGAACAACTGGGCCATGATCTCTGATGATCAACAATTTGTCCATGCCAAAGGTTCACTGTCTATTAATTTTCAGTTGTGTGAGGAGATAAACCATTAAACAACCCAAATTAAGCATTTATTTCAGGGCAAAGACTTAATGTTTAAGATCAAAAAAAATTCTGAAACTAAAGTTTTGTTTTTTTGGGAAAGAGTGTATTATTGTTTGAGATATGTTAATTGCTTGCAACTATTAAATGTTACTTCAATAAGTTTTATACCATTTTATGCTACATATAATGCTTAAGAGGAAATCAGGCAACTAAAGATGTTCAGAACAAATTTCATCCCTACCCTCATAAAGTATCATCCTTATAAGCCCATGGTGACCACTTTACATCTTAGGCAGGCTTGACTGGTCATATAAAAAACATTTCTAACAATGTCTTAGAAGAATATTTTTAAGGACACATTTGCTGAATTCAGTAGATAATTTATTAAAAGTAATGTTTCTTTTACATAAATATTTTGAGAGAAAACCATTGTTGATTTTTAATTTTATTATTTAATTTATTATCTACATATTATGGGGCTGTTCAACAATTAAGTGGTTGGAGATGAAAAAACAATGTGTTGGCACAAGATAATTTTAAAAAATATTCATAATTGAATCTTTTTCTTCACTTATTTTCATCATCTTAGGCCTGTATGTTATGAAATGTTTAATAATTTGTTACCTTTTTGAAAGCTGAAAACTCCCTCCCAGAATTAGCTCCATTATTTTTCCAACCTAAAACATAATTATATAATTATTTTATAAGTGATGGAATAAATTTTTAAAATTAAATTGTAATACATCACTGTAAGATCAACCACTGATTAGGTTCACAATTGGTACAAGTCTATAAAAGGCAATGGTATATGTTTTCCAGTCTGCGACTGAAAAGAATGTTTCAGTATTATTTTCACCATTGACAAATAAGAATATTTCACTAACATTTTCCAGCATTTCAATGCATGTTATACAATACTCGATCCTATATGATCATTACAGGTTTCTTCTGTAGACCTTACATTACAACTGTCATGTTTGATGCCTGTCAACCAATGATTAAACATGCTGGGGAGCTGTAAAACATCCCTTTCCTTGTCTGATATTACAGAAAAGAGATTTTTTGGATGTTTGATGAAAAAAATAAAAACCATCCAATAACAATTAACATAATAAAGAATTAATAAGTCCTTAAATCCTGTTTTGACCTTAGTATGTAAAGATTGTTAAAGTCTTTACCCCATTAACTTACATTTGTCTTTATTTTCATTGTTTTTAATTTCTAACTGCCAAAGATGTTTCTTGCCAACTTTATGAATTTCAAAGTTTGAGGGATTCACAAACACATCACAGATGGAACACTTGATTTTCTTTGGTATTCGGATAAAGACATCCTCCCCCTAATGAACAGAAAATATAATGATAAGTCTACAATAATTAATGTGTTATGGTCAGTATTCTATTGAAAATTGCACAAAAACATGCTGTTTACAGTAAAGGTATACATGTATATCAAACTTTAATTTTATCTTAGACTACTGATACATGCACTTAATCAAGAATGCTGGCCACTTAATCCAAGAAAGCTATGCAAAAAAATATTTAAAAAATATAATAATATATATACTACTCAAAATAATTTAATGGTCAAACAAAATGTTTGGATAATTTTTGTATGTTTTTTTAAGCCATATGGGTTAGAATATCTCCCCTTTGTTTTGGCACTTGAACTATAGACATCACTCTATTATGGGAAGACCCCAATCAAGTTTTTGACACTTAACTTCTTTTGAGTAGTGTAGTTATAATAAAAATAATAACAACAATAAAACCCAACCTAGTTGGGTTAATTAAAAGTAACATATAAAATAACTTCTTTTTTTTTCAACATGGTTTACATGTTTTGAATGTTTATGTCCTCTGGTCACCTGACCAACTGTTTCGTTGTAGGTCTATCAGAACTGAGAAATATCAAAACTAACAAATTATTGCATGGGCAAAGCCCTATTACTATTACATTGTAGAGATTAAGAAGAAACAAAATTGACAACTACTGCACAAGCCACTTACATTAACCAGCTACGGTTGATAATGAAACTGACAGTCAACTCAGCCAAGTTAAACTATGTCATGAATGTATTTGCATTTAGCATGTTTGTTTTGTATATCTTAAAAGAAAATAAAGGCATATCTATAAACACCAATGCACAAAGTTATAAAGTGGATACTATACTAATTCTTGTAATATACTGTTTAAATCACAACTTGTGTGTTTTCAATCATATATCTGTAGCTTCCACTCATGAAATAACATTGAAAATACACTAACTGTAATATAAACTGTTTAGTAAACTCTAATCCTTTGACAAAGCCAGTGTCCAAAAAGAGGAAACAGCCTGGTTAAAAATGTGGTAAGAGCAATTTGGAATAACACTAGTAAGTGAGAAAGTTGACATATATTTAAAAAGTCTGCATTAAAAACAATTACATCTCCATCAAAATTTTACATGTAGTTGTAAAACTAACAAAAAAAACCCAGAAAATGGAGTTTGGATTAAATATAGGTTCTGTTAATAATTGGGTTAGTTCTGTGATGAGGGTTGTGTTGTGGTTCCTGGGTGCAGGCTCTGTTAGAAGTTGTGTGAGGGCTATCAATGAGGAGTGTGTGGTGGTTCCTGGGTGCAGGCTCTGTTAGAAGTTGTGTGAGGGCTGTCGATGAGGAGTGTGTGGTGGTTCTTGGCTGTAAGTTCTGTGAGATCTTGATGGATAGCTGATTACAAGGGCTGTATGATGGTTCTTGACTGTAAGTTCTGTGAGATCTTGATGGACAGCTGATTACAAGGGCTGTATGATGGTTCTTGACTGTAAGTTCTGCGAGATTTTGAGGGACAGCTGTTGACAAGCGCTGTGTGCTGGTCTTGGCTGTAGTTTTTTTCAGGATGAGGGCTGTTGGCAAGGGCTGATTGGTGGTTCAAAGTTCTGTGAGATGTTGGGTGAGGGCTGTTGATAAGGGATGCATGATGGTTCTTGGCTGCAGGTTCTGTTAAAAGTTGGATGAGGGCTGTCGATGAGGGCTCTGTGGTGCTTCTCAGCTGCTGATTTTGCTAAAAGTTTCAAAGGCTGATTCAACACCCAGTTCCTCCAGCTGTAACATCACCATAATTATCCCATGATGAATAATAACATTCCAGATACTTTCTTTCTGTGTTGTAGGCAGCAGTGGTGTTCATGTCTCACTTAGGTATAAACTTTATAGTTGCTGTCATGATCTGAAGACCTTGGTTTGCACCAGAGTTGAATATAGATTTTCTAAAATATCTCAGAAGCTGTGATGTTTATCTACAAAAGAAGCACCAGGCTATTCAAAATATACATTTGTATCTAGTTGTTCTCAGTTTGGAAAAGTCTTCGTAAACCTAGGTTGACAAATATTTAGTTACGACATTGCACCTTTTAGAGTAGGCTATGTTAAGCCATTTTTATATTTATGACAATAAATGTTCTTGTTTTCATTCAGATAAGCAAAGTTCATATATATATTAGTAAACAGCCCGATACCACTTCAATAGCACTTCAACAGCACCTTCAGAGACATTTTTAGACATGCTTACTGTATGTAAATTGTAGACAATGCAGTATCAACAAAATAGTTGTTTTCTTAGGTCTGTTATATACAATTACATCTGAAAGCTTTGATGAAAAGAGTGACTAAAATGATGTCTGATACAATATCTTATTTTAACAATATATATTGCGAAGAAAAGCAGCAAATAACTGAGGGTTGTTCTCACGACTGGCATCCCAAGGCAGGATGTGCTCTTTTGTAGCAAACATCTCATGTCATGTTTGACACATTAATGAGAACAGATCATTGCTATGTTGAAACTTCCCTTGGATTCTGTCTTGTGTTTAATTACATTTCAAACAATAAAATAAAAATTGTTCACACTTCATTATTAGGACATAATATAGACCTTGTTTATTTTATACTGTATCTGGTGAAAAAAACTGTATGTATGTATGTATGTGTATATATATGTGTATATATGTATATATATGTGTACACACACACACACACACACACACACACACACACACACACACACACACACACACACACACACAGAGTAGAATTCAGTTGGCTCAAACGCACAATGGTCGAACCTATCAGTATTGTCGAACCAAGAATAAAGTCCCAATTTTTCTCTCTATTAATCCCTGTTATTTTATTTATACCCCTGGAGTCGAACAGAAGCTTTCTCTCGAACCAATTTATTGGTTAGAAAGTAAAATCAAACATGTTTCGCTCAAACGGCTAAGTCTATATGAAGAAATACAAAATAATTATTTATAAATGTTTCATAGACCCATTCACGTTAATAACGAAGTAAACTATTATAAATTCGGAATTAAATCTTTACCTAGATAATATGCTGGCTTGTGTTGTTTATTTAGCACCTGTTGATAATTATCTTTCAAGCAGCAGACAGAAACACAGACATGCTAATTATTGTACAATGTATTTGATGCAGCAGTCTTGGCATTTAGCTAATTGTTTCCGTCACTCCAAGTTTGTTCCTAGTTGTAATGATGACTCGACTTTGAAAGAAGATGAAGACGACAAACCAGGTGACAACTTGCTTCTGGCATGCCTGGCAGAACTCGGTATCAAAAACGGGAAGTGATTCTATAGCAGCTTAATAAAGGACAACTTTTTAAATCAAATATTTCTAGAAACAGATTTATAATGTGTTTGTTATTTTGTTTATTTTGCGGTGATTAATAATTGTTACAAATGTATATATATATATCTGATCCGACATCTGACGGGACTTTGTTACACTTGTCATTCGAACGATCTTGCCCAAGTTGGGTTTACGGAAATATGCGAAGTTGTCAGATTGATAATTGCTTTCGGAAGCACCCGACAGTGTCCGAACGCATGTTTCAAAC
The DNA here is from genome assembly GCA_032355785.1 of Symmetromphalus regularis. Classification (NCBI taxonomy): domain Eukaryota; kingdom Metazoa; phylum Mollusca; class Gastropoda; order Neomphalida; family Neomphalidae; genus Symmetromphalus; species Symmetromphalus regularis. Next base: position 21,651 of record JAULBS010100426.1, read on the forward strand.
TACCTGATAGGTCGAACAGATATTAATGCACCAACAGTGGTGAGCCAATGAAATTCTAATATACATACATATATATATATATATATATATATATATCAAACAAAATTATTTGATACCTCATGTTTGGCATCTTCACATTTGCAGCTGGTGGTGCTGCTTTCTTTTGAAGTATCCAGTATTGATTCATCATCTTCTGGAGCATCTTCATCAAAGAGTTCATTTATGAAAACCTTTTTGTTCATCATATTAAATTCAGATGGGAGAACACATCGGATTCGACGACATCGGAGTAGAGACATGTTGTACATTGTGCGACCAAGAAGCATCAGTGAATCAGTAATTAATCCAGACACCATTTCAATGTCTACCAATTTTGATTGCATAGACAAAGAACACTGTATCAAAAGTGCAATTCCAATAGTTAGGCATTTTTTAACATACAGAAGCCTTGCATCACACTTTACCATCTGTTCAGGGGCATGTTTTTCTTTGGAAATATCTATTTTAGTAGCATATTTAAATTAAATTCCTTCTATTTCTCCCCATTTGCTGCAGGCAAGGTTGACCATGTCTACAATGTTTTTATCCACAGATAGCCCAAACTCATGTGCTTTTGGGAATGCATCTTCAAATCTAACAACATTTCCAATATCATCCTTGGCCAAGAGAGATATTTGACAATTAACAATCTCATAGAATGCCTGGCCAAGGAGAACCAGTGCATCCACAGCATACACATTTGCCTGCTCTACGCAGAATGAGTTGATGATAAACAGGTTTGCAAGACTGATTACTGGCACAATCCCTATTGATAAAAACTGTTGTGCATTTCTCAACAGCTGATCTTCATTCCTAGTCAACTCAGACATTCTTGTTAAGACATCAGATTCAAGTTTAGGAGCTTGCAACTGATTACAGTTCTGGGGGACCTTGTATACTGTATCTATGCTTTGCAAGTTAATATTACCATTGCATGCTTTGTTAACTATATCTTCAATAGATTCTCTGGTGAAATTTAATGGCATCTGGAGATATTCACACTCTTTGTCATAACCTCCATCAGAATCATCTATACCAGAATGAGATGGTGTCTTTGTAGAAGTAGCTTTTATATCATTTTCAAGTTGGCTCACTCTGGCTTCTTTTGGTGTCTGCTCCATTTCAAAGTTTCTTCTATTTTGACTTAAATTATGTCTGTAAGTTAACACTCTGCCACTGGATGTTTGTGGGTTCATTTCAAATGTCACCGAGTTTTTCGCATCTTCTGATTTAGGTTTATCAGTCAGAATTCTCTCTCTTCTTAACTCAGATCTGTATAGACTAATGAGTTTTGGAGACCTCGATCTGTTATGACCACATTTCCTTTCACTATGTCTGTCTTTTTCAATTCTGTGTTCTGCTTTGTCAATATGTGATCTTTCTCTGTATCTGCTGAAATTTCTACCACCATCACAAAAGTGGTGTTCCTTTGCTTCTTGAGATGAAAGAAACAAGTTTCTTTTCTCTTTGCCTTCTTCTGGTATTATTTCTTCTAGTTTAGCATCTTTATATTTATTGCTGCTGGCTTCAATTTCTTCAAGAGAATCTAGATTTGATTCATCATCTTCAGAAACGACTTCATCAAACACTCCATGTGAAAAAACATTTTTTATCATGTTAAATTCCACTGGGAGATTAAATCGCAGAACATGACGTCGATGAAGGGACAGCCTGTACATTGTGTGACTCAACAGTGACAATGAGTCAGTAATGAATGCTGAAACTGTTGTAATGTCTACATTTTTGGACTGTATTGATAAAGCAAACTCCATCAATGGTGCAATTCCTGTGGCCAGGCATTTGTTGATATACTGAAGCCTGATCTCACATTTACGCATCTGTTCTGTAAAACAGCTTTTCGTTGAAACTTGTATTTTTGGAAAAAGAAGATTTTTGCAATTAGAATTTAATACATACTGAGACTGGATGCTTTCTATTTCTCCCCATTTGGTGCAAGCAAGATTGACCATGTTGGCAATATATGTATTAATAGGAAATCCATACTCATTTCCCATTGGAAAGACATCTTCGAGCTGATCTATCTTGTCATCAACAAGTGAACCACCAATGATGAACATGTTATCTGAATCTACATTATTGGTAAAGAGTGACTGCAGACAATTAACAGTTTTATGAAATGCCTGGCCAAGAAGTACTAGTGCATCCACAACATACACTTCTGCCTGTTCTACAGAGAATGAGTTGGTGATGAACAGGTTAGCCAGATGGATTACTGGCACAATCCCTAATGATAAGAATAGCTGTGAATTTCTTAACTGTTTATCTTCATTCCTAACCAGCTCAGACACTGTTATCAAAATATCATATTTTACTTCAGGAGCTTGAAGATGAATACAGTTTGCAGGTATCATATATTTTGTATTAATACTTTCTATATTAATACAACCATTACATGCCTTGTTAACAATGTCTTCAACTGATGTCTGGTTCAATTCAGTTGGCATCTGGAAATTATCCTCATCTTTTTTCACATTAGAAACAGTATCAAAATGTCTGTCTATACATGTAGGCTTTAGATCACTTTCAGATTTTCTCTCTCCATTAACTGCTTGTGCCCATTCCATTTCATAGCCTCTTTTATCAATATCTGAACCAAGTGTAACAGATGATAAATAGTCACTAGAGAGTTGTTGATTTTCAAATGTGGACACAACTATTTTATTTATATCCACAGGTACAGCACTGAGGAACTGTTTTTCTCCCATTTTTTCTTGTTTTTCAATGAAATGTCTTTCATTATAATTGATGTCAGATTGATTGTGCCAATTAATTTCTTGAGATGAATCAAAATCAGCTCTTTGTTTTCCCCTGTCATCTGGACTGTCATTATACTTCTGTTGTGAAATAACTTTATAATTATTAGAAAACTGTTTTCTTGTTAAACTTTCATCAGTAAAAGAATGCCTTTTAATTCTTTCCTCTGCATGATGTTCTCTTTCAACTGTGCCATGCCTACATTTTCCTAATAACTTATCAAGACGGTAATCACATCTTTGCAATCTGATTTTTTCAGCACCCACAGAACAATGTTTCTGTTCTTTTAAATTTGGTGATGTATTTTTCATTCTTCCTACAAATTCATCTCGTCTGATAGAAAGATCTCTTTCATCCATTCTTTGTAATTGATCACTCTTAACAAATTCCACATCGACACTTTTACATCTATCACCAGTTAAATATCTTCTCCTTTCATCTCTTTGTGCAAAATCACTTGGTACCAATCTGTCTCCAAACTCAGCTTTTTTTATATACAAGTTTCTTTGCTCAGTTATTTGTAATTTTTCCCTCTGGATAAGATCAACATCAGTTGGCAGATGTCCTGTACCAACTGTCAACTGACTGGACAGATGTGTTTCAAAAACATGCGACTTTCTAGTTTCCATGGAATCCGATGATTTGATTGTTTCTCGACCTACGTTGAAAGATCTTTGTAATGGTGTTCTAAAGGGTTCTCTGTCAAAAAAGGAGGTACATTTTTCTTCTCTGTAAATATCGCTAGAATACTGAGCAGACCGAGCCTGCAAGTGTTTTTTATCATGTACATAAGATTTTACATTATGGAGACTTTCCTTTCTATAATCTTTTAAATACTTTGACCTTTCATCATTATGTGCAGCAAATTCTTGTTCCTCCATTTTTGGAAACCTTTCCTTTCCAGTAAGATGAACATCAAGTGATTCATTTTTAGTACTAACTGATTGAGGTCTTTTTTCCAAATGCTGGAAATTTCTTTCTCTTTCTTGTATTCTAAAAGGTTCAGATTCAAAGTAGGTCTTGATGATTTCTTTTCTGTAATCCCTGTTTCTGGAATATTTACCATACCAACGTGGGATGTCAGATGCTTTAGAATATTCAAAAATAGGATCAAGCTGTTTATTTTTCTGCAACCTTCCAACATCAGTGTCATGACAGGCAGCTTTATTCATATGGCTGTTGTGTCTATGCTGGAATCCTGTTGTTTCACTACCTGAATATGGATCCAAACTGGAAAATGATTGAAACTCATTGATTTGATGCCACTGTTCAATGTGTCGATCCATGATGAACAAGCTAATTAAAATTCTTCAACACTGCAGTTTAACGATGGAAACTAGTTCTTAACTTCTACTGCATCTGAAATAATATTTCTTTTAACATTCACACCTGATGCCAAAGAATGATCCTAATATAAACAAACATTTAGGTTATGGAAACCTATGGATTAAATCACAGGCTACAACTGTGTACATAGCTTGTATAAATTGGCTGCCTGGGTATTTATTTGTCTGGAGTTTCAGGGTGTTTCGTTATGAAACCCAAAAATGAAATCAACCCTTAAAGTTTTTGTTTTCATAAAGAACATTAAATAATAATATAACTTGCACATTTTTTTTCTTTTTAAGGTAAATATTTCAAAAGATGGCCCAAACATTCTGTAGGGTAGGATACATTGTTAATGCATTTACACTGATAAACTGTTGAAGATAACCACAATACAAAGAAGAAAAAATTACTGGATTACAAAATAATAGTAAAATGATGTATTCTGAAGAAAGTTCTAAAGGTTTAGTCTCAGAAAGGTAACCGCATTAAGGCTGTTAAAGGGAATATTTCTCCAGATGCTGTGACTATTCGAGAGGATAGGTGTTGAATCCTGGGATGATCTTGATAAAATGAGGAACAGCTTGCTTGAGAAACTTGTCATGGTAGTTCTTGAAAAAAACTGATATCATTCTATGAATGGTTTTACAGCACATTTCCTGGCATGGTAAAGTTCAGGCTTGTTGGTCCTTATTGTAACATCCAGCTGGTTCCAATTCAGTCTTTGCCTGCTTGGATTTTAAAATAAACCATCTCCATATGGCTTACTGAAGCTCATGGGCTAATCTGTGATGCCAAGTCTTGAGATACACAACTGGCAGTGTGATGGAACAGTGGTACTGTGCTGGGATTGGTCTCAAAACAGCAAACAACAATGACATCACACCTGATGCAGACTTCCATCACTGGAGTCACAACCTGAGATGGATCCTGGCAGGCTGGTCCATCAACAAAGATGACATGAATAGCTGCCAATGGTGAAATAAAGCTGTTGTATTCTTTTCATTTAAATGCACTGTTGAAACAACAGCAAACGGCCTGTGTTTGGATTATAAAATCTGCTCCTGTTGGTTTCCATCACAGATTCACACAGTCTTCCTCACCTCATCACAAAAGATGATAAAAATGGCTCTTTAACTGTCAAGACTTAGTAATCCTAATGTCAAGGATGGCATCCCCAATGCTGAAAAGTGCCTACCCCATGATCCAGGGTAGAAATGTAAATGACTCATAGATAGACACATCCATACTGTCAGCAAGAAAACTAAAACCCAATTGAAAAGCTGACAAATTAGCCTACTAGAAATGATGGCAGTGTTCTCCAACCCATATCAAGACTATGGGTTTTGTCTGTCAACCCATTGACTCTGTGTATAAGATGGTACCATTTTTGGGGAAGTATTTCTGGTCATCAAAACTTGGATAATACTTGGCGATATACGGTACTTTTATTACTTAAGATTTATAAAAAATTTCCAATGCCTCACATGTCCACCAACCCAGTCCCAGAAAATTTGGAGGACACGTTGATGGCTAACAGATCAGTGTTGGAAATGGCTGGGAGCCCATGTGTCCACTATGTCTGGATAGGCTACAGTGATATAATCATTAAATACCTTCCAATGACACGCTATTTATCCCTGTGGGCAAATGAGTCACATCATTTATTCATTGATTAATAAAATATATTTCTGTCTGTGTTGTCTGTCTTGATTTTATCAAATGGTTAAACATAAACAAGTTCTGTCCATTTGTTCATGGAAGTTGTCGCTAAACGCATGTGCAAAGTAGCTTCATTCACAGACTTGTGGCCATCTATTCGGATAACACACGTAGTATGTTAATGAGTAAAATTACAATGCATTCGCATCTTACCTCGGTAGAATGCCCGAAAGCATTAAAATTTGTCAACTGAACGTGTATTCCGGGTATTACTATCTCATGGACTGGGGACATCAGGTCAATGACGCAGTGATCATGGATGGGACACACCATATTCCATCCACAGCATGCATATTTATCTTCTTATTTTTTTTAAATTAAAGAAAACCCAAACAAATATATATTGCATGTATTAGATGAAATTTTAAGTCTTAAAATAGGGAAGGAGTTTGGCCTATACAGAGTTAATACTTTGATAGCGAAATAACGGATGACAAACGAAAACACAACACCGTCAAGTATCGATCATTCCAAGCATAATAATGTGCTGCCTTATTTTCAAAGCAATTACAGTAGGATGCACAAAGTTCTTACCAGTACATCTTAGTTTATTTTTTCAGATAATTAACTGTAATTCAGCGATGCAAACATTTATTTTAATTGTGTCAATAATCATTGAATTTTTTTTAAACAATAATGGCAGAAAATGTCCCAATGGTTGTGAATTTTAAAATATTACCCCACACAATACGAGTCTTGATCAAATAGATGTAAAAACTATTCAGAAAACACAAAGCGATTTGTCACATAACTGCGATTGAAATCGAACACCTCTTAGGTCAAAGATATCTGTGTTTGGTCTGCAATCACAGTACCATGGAATTCTTTTTGGCGGGAACATGTTTTTGACAACTAAATGCGATAGTCGCAAGAATGGGATGCATTTTGGCACTAGCAAATTAATTATAACATTTGACAACAGATTAGAAAATGGTTTTCTTGTAAAATACAGGTAAGAAATTTAAAACAATTATTGATAGCATTTCTAAATTCAACTATGTAAACATTTAAGTGTGCTATGTGACTCAACTGCGTATGCACTGTAGCCAGAACAGTTAGTACGATGCAATTTGGCATGACGAGGATACATAGTTGTTCAGGCAATTCTGGATAAAGAGTAATTAAACATGTGATCGTATATCCATTTGTTTAATTTAATATAATTAGAGAGACCAAGTTTAACTGGACAGTCTCGTTTTTCCGAAATGTGTCTGTAATAACGAATTTCCGTACTACTGAAACATTGGGAGTAATCTCCCTTGAAAAATAAATGAAGAAAAAACTATGAACAGAAATATAAGCATTTTATTTAGTACAAATTGTATTAACTCACCTTATTGTTGGTTTAAACAATGTTTATTAATGTTTTAACTTTGGGATCGGCTAACAGGCTCATTGCGAATGAGCATGAATACAATTTTCAATTCATTTTAATTTTTATGTACATATCACCTTCTAAAATATAATACACCAAACCTTAATTAACTGTTGTAAAGATAAAGAAAACAGTAAAACAACAGTTGTGCTAACTAGCACTCCTACAGTAAGCATACGATAAGCGTTAAGAAAACAGTGGTGTTGGCTCGGGTCGATTACGCAACTGGTTATGTGTGATCACTTCTTTTCTGTTCTGTTTGATATTAAAGGAATACGGTTGTGTACGGTTAAATGAAGCAAATTGTCTTTATTTCTCACACACTGTTTTGTATTATGACCGTCAGGTTCCGGAAACTGTGAGAGTTTTGTTTTCTTGAATGATCGTCCGTAAGGCGAGGTTTTCAGATTACTTGAGTCCAGATAAACGAGGTCTCACTGTACATTAACAAAAAATCATACCCTGCTAGTTTATTAAGTGCAAAATGTAGTTTATATGAACAGCCCTTAATGTCACTAGCATGGACTAAACTGGTTTTCGTAGAAAACATGAAAAGACAACTCTTGTCTTCTGTCATGGTGGATTTCACCGAATGTTTTCAACCAGAATTTTAACAATAAATGCAACTTTGTGCTTCCTTTCTGATACATGTAAACTAATGCAGGGTTTCACGTTTAAGGTGCGTGATCGCGCCCCACCACGCCCGTAGATTTCCACCAAGGAGCGTGAATAATCGCGCTCCAAAAATTCCATCGAATTCAGTAAATCTCGGTTTTTGCGAAAATATCCGAATATAATTAGAACAGATCACATAAACAAATTTCATCGTTTTAAATTATCACGAATATTATAAATAAATAGACCGAAAATATGTAATAAATCTTCAACTCAATTGTTGGAGTATTAGAGCAAAAATAATATTTTAAAAACGTCCGTTTTTTTCCCATTAAATTGACTGGTGGTCATCTCTGCGGTAAAATTAATTTGGCATAACACGTACAGATATCAGTGTAGTCGGGTATCTACTATTTTTGTTTCCAAAATGCGGATGGAAAATCCATTTAATTAATAAACTGCGCTATTTGGAGACAAGTAATTATGTTTTCGGAGAAAATAGGGAATTCCGTTTCAGATAGGTTTTTCCACGATTCCGTTATCACGGAAAATCAGTGCCTTTAGTATACCAAATATGAATACTGTACATGACACCACTACCTCCCCGACGATGATGACATGAACAAACACCCTCACAGAAATTATGATTTAGGGACGGTCCATAAATGTCAATGGTTTTCATAATCCTAACAATGTTAGGATTGGGTTTGACCCGTTCCCCCCTCCCGTAATCCTAATATAAAGAAACATTGACCTTCTATGGACTGATGTTTTACCTGAAAAGCAATCCGAACATGGCTTTTACCCCCTAGTCCCCTTCCGAACATTGTTCAGATTGTGATATTTATGGACCGTCCTTTAGAACTGATACACATTGCAAGTTATTGACTCTCTGGCCAAATGTATCAATGATTCTGAATGAATTGAATCATTCAATTGATTTTAAGGAAAAAACTCCCTATCACTTCTGTAGGGGTGTGATTATGGAGAGTGAAAAAGATCCCCTGCACCTTGCTTGGAGAGTGATTTATAGCTCTCCTCTACTTTTCAAAATTGAAACCCTGTGGCAGAGCTCACAAACATGACATTGTGTCATCTGCCAAAGTTTAGCAAGTCATGTGACATATGATTTATAGTACGACAACTAGACTGTAACTCTGTCTAAAAATAAACCAGCTCCAGAGACGAATTCCTAAAATGTCAACTTCCAACCAGGTGGGGATTTCTTTTTTTTAAATATATAAACAGATAAGATTTGAAAGATTTGTTGGTTGATATTAATAGTAACATAACCAAGGTAAAATATTATTCTGTTACATTGAATCAGTTATCATTGATCGTGTGATGACAATTGTGCATACAATAGAGCTTTTCCCCCTTAATAGACTGGAAACTGATTACTCGATGATATAACCTACCAAAATAGGACAATATTATGGCAATATACATGCACCTATTAATTATTATAGTATACGATACATAACACGAATGTTGGTGGTGAAACAAAGACGACTTGCTCGTGCTGGAACGTTCTATGTCTTGCTCTATATTCAATTCAGATGGTGTTTCTTTTTCTTTTCTCGCTATTTAAATACTACAAAACCCTGTGGGAATGACCACCCGACTAAACCAATCGTTAACTCAAGAGTCAAACTAACTGCCCTGGAAAACTTGCTTTTCAATCTATATATATATATGAATCTACGATAATCTCCAAATATATAAGAAAAGCATACTATTCCGTAAGACGTCTGGTTGATTACTAAAATTAAAAAATATTTTTTAAAACTGTATATATACTAATTTATAATGCTTTCAGACTTCGAATGTGTGGTTCATTACGATCAATGGCCGACAGGAAGTGCGCCCTCGCATTTCAAGGTAAATAACTCTTTATCACCTAAATTACTCTTCGGATCATGTTAAGTTGTCCCACTCCCAGATAACAATTTCATCCTAATAATCAGGGTAGGCGCAGCCGGGGTTGTTGTGTGTGTGTGTGTGGGGTGGGGGGGGTTCTATGGGGCTTTTACCCCTATTCAGTCTTTTTCTAATATTT
>JAULBS010100427.1:869-16174 GCA_032355785.1 Symmetromphalus regularis
CCCGCAAATTCGGGGGCGCGCCCCCGGGGCCCCCCCCCCCCCCCCCATGGAACCACGCATGAATTGTCAACATTGTCTCTGAAATAAAAACCAGCTTTATTAATTACTGACCAAGTGATGTTACACCTTTAAGCGTTATTGATCTACCACTAATTTATGTGATATTCCATTACTTAAAATAGTAATATCTTCTTAGAAAGAATATCAGTTCCTTGCAAGTGTCCAAGTGTTATAAAGAGTCTTCCGAAAAAGTTGCACTTATTGGTGTCATATTTAAAAAATATTTCCCAAGTGACAGTAAATGTTTAAGTTTCATTTATCTTATAACAAACAAAAAAAAGTATGCATGTAATCAATAGCTATTTATTTGATAAACCAGACGATATTCATGCAGAAATTCTGGAGTTAGATAACCACATCATTTAGGAGGTGTGTGTGTGTGCAGTAATATCACAAGCTATAATGGACATTTATTGTGACCACCCTATATGGAACAAACATATTTCAATGTCCATACTTTCTGTTTTGGTTGAGTATATCTAAAATAACAATAACTTCTTAAGCATTCTTTATACATAATTGCAAACGTTGCATTTAGGGGAGTCATATTTAATATAAAATATTAAACAGGTAACTTCTTTATAATTGTTCAAGACGTCAATGGTGTCTTCTTCAAACGTTAACTGACACTGTTTGATGGTAGAGTAGTAATTAAATGTTTGACTTGGTTGACTGGCGAGTATGCACTTTATCTTGCAGTTCTTGAAATTTATGGTGGTTTATTTCGTTAAATTGTCATCTTTAATAACAGTTATCGTAGCCGATAAAATTGAAACTATACTCATTACAACCTGTAATATATATTCCTAATATACAAAAATAATGTAGGTGGGGTGAATGTGTACACATTTATCTTAAGTATCAAATACTTGTTACTATGTATTATAAAACGAAATATGCAATAGGCATCACACACACACACACAAACACACACACATATATATACATATACATATATACATACATGCATACATACATACGTACACAGATACATTATACATATGTATATATATAAATTATGGTTTGTATAGAATCGTATTACCCACTGAACTGCCGTTTCTAAAAGAAATGATATTTCCTAAAAATCAAAACAAAACAAGTATGTCACTTCGTTAATGACAGTATAAAGCATAAATATCCGAATTCATAAAATCTATTAAGCAATGTGCCTTTGTAATTCTTTTTTGTTCAGTATACATTCACAGTCAAACAGAACAATCTCTTTGATACAAGATATAATCTTTGTAATCAACCAAGTATTCACTCGGATCAGCTTCATACCAGCCAACGTCATTTAACTGACACTTGCGTAAAGTTGTGTACTCAAAAGAGGGACACGTGGTCGTTGCTGTTATGCACGCATTCTTGCAATAGTCAAAGTCTAAGTCGGTCAATTTCTTGAAGTTATGATCTTTAATAGCTGTGTTGTTGTAGCCGACAAAATCCGTACCATACTGAGTGCAACCTGTAATTTAAATTAATACAATCCCAAAGTATTTTGAATTTATAAACATGATATTAATATTGCTTTAATTAATATTGGGTTTTTTATTAATAAAATAATATCTAATCGTATGTAGTTTTAAAGATTAAATTAAATTTTCATTTATGTTTTGTATTGGTCTATATGAGTCGAATATTTATTACTACTGTTTAGTCATATAATTAGAATTTATCCAAGACAGTCCGCATTTAATTATATATTTTTAGAATTAAATTAAATTTCGCAAAATGTATTTTAAATCTATTTATACATTTTATACATCACTTCCGGCCCCTTTGTCATGGTTTATTTTGTTGTAAGTGTAGGTGTATTCACCGATACACACACACTATTTAGTTACAAGTGTAGGAATATTTCTTACAGTACGTATTTATTTTGTTGTAAGTGTAGGTGTATTCACCGATACACATACACTATTTAGTTACAAGTGTAGGGCAGCTTCACAAGTTTATATGGCTCTTAAATTAATAGAGAAAAACGCTTTTAATAATTTATATAAAACTAACGCTAAATGGCAATTTTTATTAATATCGACAAATATTATAACATTATTTAAAAACAATTAAATGTTTAAAATAAATTTCAATAAACAGTACTATCAAGGCTTACCTATTACACAAGCATTGATATCTGGTCTGTAGCTATATCCAAGCTCACAGACACACATCCCTTCATTGCATGTCGTATGAGAAAGGAAACACTGGTCTGTTGTGATACAGGAAAATCCAACTCCTGAAATAGAAAATAGATTGCTGGATTTTTTATAATACCGTATGTCATATTTTTATTATTAATAATTGGTGCTTCTGTTCGTCTGTTTACAAGCAAACATAATTATAGGTTTTCATTTTCATTGTATTTTATTTTATTTTTCATTATTTAAACAATGCACATACTTTTTATTTATTATTATTACTTTCATGATTTGTATTTTGTTTTCATTATTTAAACAATGTTCATAAATTTATTTACAAGGATATATTAAATTATTATAATTTCTATGCTCAATGCTTTATTTTATTTACCTGTAAGAGCTACGTAGACATAACTTGGATCTCTTTCAAGGTATTCTATGTCCGTCTCAGTATCGCAATATGCGGAACAGTTTCCATTTTCTTCATATTTAAACCTAAGACACTTCTCCTCCTCGTAACACGCTCGACCACAGTCGATTTTGTTCAGAACTATCATATTCCAAAGATGACAAGTTGTCACATTCTCTTTTCCATGAATAGTTGATGTCAAACGATATATTTTACTTCTGCTGCTTGTAGCTATTATTTCGGTAAATATTACTGCTAATATGATGCTACATAGTTTTTGATTTACCATTGTTGATAGCTTAACTGTCATGAATAGATTTTAGTAATATATTTTTGAAGATTTAATGTAAAAATACAGGACATGAGTAATGTTCTTTTATTTGAGTTTCTCAGCAGCCCAATAAACTATAAAAATGTAAGTTATGAATTCCAAACAAGATTCCATCGCTAACATTTTCAACATTTCACTCTGTAAACGTTTAAACTAAACATAATAGCATAGTAACCGATTGGAACATAGAATGAGACATGTTACACTGTATCTAATATTCTTAATGAGAAGCCACTTGATACTGAAAAGATTAAAGTGATATTTATATTTCCGGTCCTAAAAGATGATTGTTTCCGCGCACCCAACCTTACTTAGAAGAAAAAAAGTAAAGTTTCTTTTATTTAACGACGCCTCTAGAACACATTGATTTTTATCTTATCATCGGTTGTTGGACGTCAATCATATGGTCATTTATTTAGAGGAAACCCGCTGCCGCCTTATGGGCTACATTTTCCGATAAGCAGCAAGGGTCTTTTATATGCTCTTTCCCAAAGACAGCCTTTAATTAACCAGTTGTGGACTACTGGTTACAACGGAAAATAGCCAAAACTGCAATTGGGTCCACTTTTTCACTGTTGCTATGGACACTATCTTGGTTGTTAAGGAAGGTATATTTAATTTGTTTTTTTTAAATATCTATTATACATTTCTGAATCAAGTACACCTAAAATCCTATAAAGGCCACTTTTCTAATTAATTTGAACAACTGTTTTATCATTATTAAAATAAATTGTATTGTTATTATTAATAACAAATTAAAACATTTTTGATAAAAATGTTGAATTCAATAAGTTTTTAATGCACTATTCGTTCTTTACTTTCAGAAAAATATTATTAGAAATATGGGATTATGAAAATAAGGGTTTCGTTGTTTTTTGTTAGTTTTTTGGTGTGTGTTTGTTTACCAGTAAAACTAATTATAGATTTCATTTTCATTATATATTTTATTTTAATTATTACTTTCTTCTTATTATTATTATTTTATAATTATTATAATTTTTCTTATTTTTATGTTCATAAATTTATATATTTCATAATTAAGTATATACAAAATTCTTATAATTTATTTGTTCATGCTTATTTATTTACCTGGAACATCTACGAAGACATCACTTTGACCTCCTTGCCGGTCTCCTACGTTCGTCTCAGTATCACAATATGCTGAACAGTTACCGTTTTCATATTTAAACCTAAAACACTTCTCCTCTTTGTAACAGGCTCGACCACAGTCAATTTCGCTCAGAACCATCATATTCCAAAGATGACAAGTTGAAGTCACATTCTCTTGTCCATCAATAGTTGATGTCAGACGATATATTTTGCTTCTGCTGTTCGTAGCTATTCCTTCAGTAAATATGACTGCTAATATGATGAAACACAGATTCTGATTTACCATTGTTGATATCTTAAATGGCACGAATAAATGTCAGAAATAATCTCCTGGGAATCTATTTTTTTTATAAAATGATCTTTAAAATATTTCAATGTTTAAGGAACACAAAATGAAGAAACTTGTTAATTTAATATTTTATTCTGGTTTTAAAATATTATTAGAAAGTGTTGTCACACAAAAAGTACCGACTTTTCTTTTGATCAGAAATAGTATATACTAAGACACGTTTTTAATAATAAAGTATTTTTTTAAGATCAGAAAGACCCAATATTAAAACAGAAATATGTTTGTTGAACTCCAAACAACACTTAATGTACTTGCCAAAGAATTTGTCTTAAGAACAGAATCCAACAGTTAAACTTTTTTGAACTCTCAAAAATACATAAGTAACATCTTCTATAACAAAGTATGTGCTGCACTAAAAGAACCAGTATTTCTTGATACAAAAATATATAAATTCAATTTGTCTTATATGTTCCTAAATTCTTTCGTATGCAGATATCTTTGCAATAATATAAAAGTTTGACATTAAGAAACACCCAGTCATTTAAGAAAATATGTGTAATCAAAAATAAAAGAGTTAAGATTAGGCTCTATCCTGAATTGTTTCCTTTGTTAATTAATTGTTTACCTGCGTGTGTGAAGTCATCAGAAGACCAAATGTAGCATCTTTTAGACCAATTTATGGGTTCGTGAACTCGGAGGCTAAATCTCATAAAAGAAAGATCCATTGTTTATTGTTACAGAGGATCTGTTGATGATATCCACCACACGATACTATCGATTCATTTATTTAGATTAACTACTGTCATAGCGAAAACAAAATACTAATTACTAACTTATAATGTTTTATTGACATTTAGATATGCAGCTCATTTGTAAATACAAATAGAAAATTACAAATTCACAAGTTACAAATACAATACAGGAGAAGACTCTGATACATCAGAAAACAGACACATATTAACAAAACAGAATATACTGAACAGACATAAAATTAATGGAAAATGTTTTATATAACTTTTCTTAATTCCGATGCTTTATTAAATATTTACCAAAATTGAATCACTGCTTTACATTATCAGTATTATATAATTGCGAAAGTTTGAAAAAAAATGTTTTATTTTCCAATAATAAGTTTTAATATATTTTTTTCTTAGCTCATGATATACACATAAAAAATATCCACATATATTTAACGTATTTTTTTCATGTAAATAGGCGGACGCATCGTTAACGTACGTTTAAAAAAACGTACGTTAAACATATGATAAAAGTGTTTTTCATATAAATGTTAAGAATACGTTAATGACATACACAACAATATGGAAAAGGCTTCTGTAGATATTTATAAGTTCCACTGTTGCTATGGACACTATCTTGTTGCTAAGTAAGGTATATTTAATTTGACTTTTTAAATATTCATTATACATTTCTGAATCAAATTCACTTAAAATCCTACAAAGGCCACTTTTCTAATTACTTTAGACAACTGTTTTATCATTGTTAAGAACATTTGCTAAGAACACCCTGTTGATTACATGGGAAAGAAACCCCATAAATACTCATCTCATATATGTTAAACTTACGTGAAACATGCGTTCTGTTAAACGTATGTTCAAAGAAATGTATGTTCAACACATGTTTCAAACATGTTTAACATAACGTATGTTTAACATATGTTTAACATATGTGAAACATATGTCGCCAATACATATGTGAAATATATGTGGCTATTTTTGCTGTGTAGAGGACATTTAAGAATAAAATGAATCTCGTCTTCCTCTACATTATAATAGTGAAAACACAATGGATTCTGTATACAATAAAATAAATCTCATCGTCCACTACATTATAACAGTGAAAACACAATTGATTCTGTATACATAAAAGACAAGACAAGACAATTTTATTTCAGTATAAAGGTCATAAGCCCATAACACAGTCAGAACTCATACATTTTTGTGCATGTATTATATTTGCACAGTATATTATTTTGTAACTATATTTAAATATTTCAAATTGTTTGCACATTATAAAAATAAAGACATACGTTGAATAATACATCCAGATTTTCTGATGTTATAATATCTATAAAAATTTGCAATGAATATTTTTTTTTATGTATTTAGAAATATGATTTCTTAGTGCATTATAACGGTTACATACAAGCAAAATATGGATTTCATTCTTTTATACTTAATATTATGTTATAGTTTGTCAAACATGTGGACCAATATTTTACAATCAGTAAAGCAGTTAAGGTTTTTGCACTGAAGACATACCTAGTGTTAATATCGAGAAGAGCATAAGTCTTCATCCATTCGTTAAAGAAGGAAAACTGATTTTCTCTTATTCCTGATTTTATATAGCTTAATAGAATCATATTACTCAATGTATTACCGTCTTCTAGAAATGGGAAATAATATTCATAGAAAGCATGTAATTGTATGTTATTTTAATTTCTGAAACGAAAAATACCAAATCATTCATAACTGCACACATACGAATTCGTATGAGCTCTTATTCAAATTATTTCATAAAATCTATTAAGCAATGTGCCCTTTGTATTTCTTTTTTGTTCTGCACACGTTCATAGTCAAACAGAACAATCTCTTTGATACAAGATATAATCTTTGTAATCTATTAAGTAGTATGCAATGTGTCTTTGTATTTATTTCCTGTTCAGTATACATTCATAGTCAAACAGAACAATCTCTTTGATACAAGATATAATCTTTGTAATCAACCAAGTATTCGCTTGGGTCAGCTCCATACCAGCCAACGTCATTTAACTGACACTTGCGGAAAGTTGTGTACTCAAAAGAAGGACACGTGGTCGTTGCTGTTATGCACGCATTCTTGCAATAGTCGAAGTCTACATTGTACTTTCTCTCGAAGTTGTGATCTTTAATAGCAGTGTTGTTGTATCCGACAAGATCAGTACCATACTGAGTGCAACCTGTAATTTAAATTAATACAATCCCAAAATATTTTGAATTTATAAACACTATGTTTAAGTTTATGTTAATAAAATAATGATAACTAATCATATTATAGTTTTGTGAATTAAATGTGAAAACTTTTTTGAATTTATTATTGGCAGTAAATATTTAATCATATATATTTCAGAATTAAATAGATTTCCTAAATTTACTTGAATTGGTTTATGCATAAATAAATTTGTTATTTTAAATACAATAAATAAATCTAATTTTGCAAATAAACTTTCAAGACGTTGTTCATTTTACACACACGCACATACGCACACGCACGCACACACACACGCACGTACGTACGCACACACACAAAGTTTTTTTTTAGTTTTTTTTAAATTTATTTATTTAACGACCCCCCAGCACAAAAGTAAACGTCGGTTATTGGGGGTCATACTATGGTTAATTAAAACATTTAACAATGTTTTTTTTCTATTTAACAATGTTTTTCTATTCCACGAATAGACAAAACATTGCATCAATAATGTATTCAAAACTAATGCTTAAAGATAACCTTTTATTAATACCAATAGATAATGTTCAAAATAAATTTCAATAAACAGTACTATCAAGGCTTACCTATTACACAAGCATTGATATCTGTTCTGTAGCTATATCCCAGCTCACAGACACATATCCCTTCATTGCATGTCGTATGAGAAAGGAAACACTGGTCTGTTGTGATACAGGAACATCCAACTCCTGCAATGGAAAAATTAATTAGATAGAGGTTGCCCAATTTGTAAAATAAATCATATTTTTATTATTATTAACAAATCTATAATTTTCTTTAAAACAAATATTGAATTAGATAAGTTGGTAATGCACCATTAGTATTTTACTTTTGGAAAAATATTATTACAAATATCATATGAAAATAAGTGGGTTTTTTTTTTCATTCTTGTTCTTTGTTGTTTCGTTCGTTCGTTCGTCCGTCCGTCCGTCCGTCCGTCCGCCCGTTCGTTCGTTATTTCGTTCGTCCGTCCGTCAGTCCGTCCGCACGCCCGCCCGTCCATCCGTTCGTTCGTTCTATCGTCCGTCCGTCCGTCCGTTCGTTCGTTCGTTCGTTCCTTCGTTTGTTCATTCGTTTTCATTGTATTTATTGTTATTATTATTATTTAACAACGTTCATAAATTTATATATTTCATAATTAAGTAAATACAAAATTCTTATAATTTATTTGTTCATGTTTATTTATTTACCTGGAACATCTACGTAGACATCAGTTGGTTCTCCTTGCCGGTCTCCTATGTCCGTCTCAGTATAACAATATGCTGAACAGTTACCGTTTTCTTCATATTTAAACCTAAGACACTTCTCCTCCTTATAGCACGCTCGACCACAGTCAATTTCGCTCAGAACCATCATATTCCAAAGATGACAACTTGATGTCACATTCTCTTGTCCATCAATAGTTGATGTCAGACGATATATTTTGATTCTGCTGCTCGTAGCTATTCCTTCAGTAAATATGACTAATATGATGAAACACAGTTTCTGATTTACCATTGTTGATACAATAAGTGCCACAAATAAATGTTAGAAATATATATTTTTTCAACTGAAAAGATTCAACTTTCTTCTTGATCAGAAATACTATATACCCTAAGGAACGTTTTGAATACGAACGTATTTTTTTCTGATCAGAAAGACCCAGTGTTAAAAAGAAATATTTTTTTGAACTCTAAAGAACACACAAGATAATTGAGAGAGAATTTGTCATAACAACAGAATCCAACATTTAAATGTTTCTTGAACTCTCACAAATATATAAGTTACGTCTACTATTACAAAGTACGCGTTACATTAAAAGAAGCAGTCTTTCTTGATAAAAATATATCAATTCAATTTGCTTTATATTTTCCTAAATTATTTCATATGCAGATGTCTTTGCAATAATATACTCTTCAAAAAAAGTAGGGGTACCAGAAATATTAATGTTAATATTAACTATTAGAGCGAACATATGTTTTGACGACAGACATCCTAGTAAAGAACGTTCAGGTCTATTCCCCCATTGAACACGTCTGGGACATGATAGTAAGACGTGTGCGTCATCATCAAATACCGCCGATCACGTTAGCGGAAGTTGGTCAGGCGCTGCAAGAGGAGTGGAACAGACTCACTCAAATGGCCATTGGGAGACTCACACGCAGTATACATCGTCGACTGAATGAATGTCTGACACATCGTAGCGGTATCATCCGCTACAGATTAAAACAAAAGTCAACTTTCAAATTTCACTTCTGACCCCAATCGTCCTTCATGATCTTTGGCGGTCATAAAACTACTGTAATACTGAACTACTGGTTGTAATGTTTGCCCAATTAATTCACTATTATCATATAAACATTCCCCGCAGTTAATATACCTTACAATTTTGGCAATTGTAAATTCGTATTAGAGTTCCACTACTTTTCTTTACGAGTATATAAAAGGCGGACATTACGGAACACCCAATTGCTTAGACAATATGTGTAATAAAAAATAAAAGGGTTAAGATTAGTCTCTATCATGAATTGTTTCCTTTGTTAATTAATTGTTTTCCTGCGTGTGTGGAGTCATCAGTAGAGCAAATATAAGATATGGATTTATGGACACGGACTCTAAATCTCATAAAAGAAAGATCCATAGTATATTGTTACGGGGGATCTGTTGATGATATCCACCACACAACACTATCAACTCATTTAGTTAGATTAACTATCTTCATAATGAAGATAAAAATTTAATTACTAGCTTGATATTATGCTATAGACTGTGAAACGTGGACCAGTATTTTACAATCAGTAAAACAGTTAAGGTATGTGCACTAAGACATACCTGGCGTTAATATCTATGAATGCAGAAATCTGCATCCATTCGTTAAATTAAAATAGAAAACTGTATAATTATGTTAATAGAGGGTGTCCTAAAAGGTTACCTATTTAATTTTTTTTAATTACTTTTGATGTATTCTACTGAAATCTTTTATATTTTCAGGTTGTATTCTGATCATTTAGGAGGTTTGTTATTGAAAGTTTCATCGTCCTAGCTTGTTTATGACACTCTTAGTTTAGCAGCCAATACAAATTGTGAAATGGTACATGGTGACTAAATCATATGTACAGACTGACGTTGGTGTTAGAGACGCTCCATCTACCACCAGCAATCAAAAAAATTCATATCATACATGACTGTTACTAGTAATTTGAATGTGGTCTGAGGTTTACTCACGCACGATTCTATGGGGAGGGGGAGCACACGGCTCTCGCCCCCCCCCCCTTCCCTCCCAATTTTCGGGCAATGAACATTTTTCCTGTGTAAACCCTTCGGCGCTCGCAAGGTCGGGCTTCGCGCCCCATATTTACGCCCCTATTCACAATTGCTGGAATCGCCCCTGTTACTCTACCATATACTTTAAGAATCAATATTTAGCTTCTTCAAGCATTATATAAAATATATTTTTTTTTTCCACTTTTATTTTTATTATTTTTTTATTTTTATCTTTTTTTAATTATTATTATTATTATTTTCTTCCATTTTTATAATTACCCTATTAACGTTGCCTCCCCTACCCTCCCCAATCACAAACTTGAGAAACACTTCAAGATAAGAAGACATTACATTCAACCACAAACAGCCATCCAAACCTTCATTGTAAAATAAATATCTCCATACCTGTACCAGTATGTCAGGAACGGTCATTAGCGTATGTGTTGTGTATAATGATCCGAGAAATCATTGTTTAGTAGTAGTCCGTGACATCAATAAGAGACTGCAGTCAGTGTTCTGGGACATCCCCGGACTTGCGGCTGGTAGATAATGAAATCAAATTTCGGTCGAGGCTTTGGATTATTAATATCACTACCGCTTCCATCTAAGAGCATGTGTTTCGCAAGACTCAGTAAGCAAATGTCTACGACTTAACCAACGGATCATAACTGTTTTATCTAAGGCAGTGGTCGTGCTGTCCTGTATGTAGGATAGCGCATGTGAAAGATTTCTTGCTGCTTATTGGCGAGAGCAGCCATTTTAATATGGCGGCAGTAGATTTAGTCTTTCCTTCTAACACTAATAATCTTTTTTCTGAACAATGTGTGTATGTGTGTGTGTGCATGTATGTGTGTGTATGCGAGTATATGTGTATATGCGAATATATGTGTGTATGCGTGTATATGCGAGTATATGTGTGTGTATGCGAGTATATGTGTGTATATGTGAGTATATGTGTGTGTATGCGAGTATATGTGTATATGTGTATATATTCGTGTATATGTGTGTGTATGCGAGTATATGTGTATATGTGTATATATTCGTGTATATGTGTGCGTATGCGAGTATATGTGTATATGTGTATATATTCGTGTATATGTGTGTGTATGCGAGTATATGTGTATATATTCGTGTATATGTGTGTGTATGCGAGTATATGTGTGTATGCGTGTATATGCGTGTATGCGTGGGTATGCGTGTGTGTATGCGTATATACAAATAGCACATAATGTAACGTACTAATTGCTGATTAAACAAAGGGCTGGTTTGTCAATAAGAATTTCTTTCCTCATTGCGGATAAACACAATCAATAGGCTGTATATGGACACATTCATTTAATGCTATCTCTGCGCATATTTTGGAATGGGTACATTGAAATCGGGAGGATAGGTACTATAAAATAGTTATAGTCTAATTAAAATCCACAGTTCGTTAGCTAATAATTCCATTTTATAAATACAAATTTGTTATAAATACTCGGATTGGTCCAAATGACATCATGTGACTTTAAAAAACCCAACGTTCATAGATGCATGAACCTCGTTTTTGCACTATTTCGGAGTATAACCGGAACTACTTTATGAATTATGTCAACAAAGGAATCACGAAGTAATTCCCCAGGATTCTATTTTTAAACATCAAAAGATGACGTCAAAATGACAGACGTGCCTACCAATTTGTTTGAAGATTTTAATTAAGAATCTTTTTTTTCCTTCTATAACGAAATTATGAACTTGGTCCTGTTTAATCTCACACATATCGTAACTCGACACCTTTGCCTACTTTCAAAATTACAAAGCCAATGAATACAACAACAAAAAATGCGACATACCGGTTTCATCTATCCCTGAACACACTTTGTCGATGTAAATTCTGTCATAACTTGGAATTTTCACACACTTAAAAGTTGATAACTAATTTCAACACCGTAATCGGAAAACCACCTTCATAAAATGGCGCCCTTTCACAAATGTATAGTTAAATATTCATACACCAACCGCTTCACCGCATGCCCATTTTACTATACAAAAGAGATGATTTTATGTGTTTATATTATTGTTTACATTCACTTAAATAACTATTAACGTCATTTGATCATGTTACATTATGAACGTGCCTGGCTGATACTGACATTTAATGACATAATTTTGAAGAATCGGTATTTTTGTATGTAAGAAACCGATCTTCTCATTCGGCTTTTGACAGAAAACGCCGAACCTCAACGATGGGGTTTTCCTAAAGCTGTGTATCAATTTCGCGTTAATGAAATAGTAAATAGCTGGGCAAAAGAGTTCGATTTTTATTTGAAAAAACCTTTATATTAATGACAAAGTTATACATTTGGGATTATAAGAATTGAACTTGCTAATGTTTGAGGTTCATGGAAGTATGAAGAGCAAAACAGCGTTAAACGCTTTGATATGAACGGCTCCGTGTAAAGAACCTCAAACATTATCAAGTTCAATTCCTAACGAACATAAATCGAGTGTCGCATTGCTTGTCAATGAGTGTAAAATTACTACAGCTGCTGAGTAATCACTAATATAGAATTTCTATGCGAAGAGTCGATACAATTATCATGCAGATAGGCCTACGATTAAAACTTGTTTACGGTGCAGGCTCGTAGGAGCTGGGGAGGGGGTAGGGCTGACTCAGTCCCCCCACTTTTTTCGCTAGTTTTTATTACGTTCAAAAAAATCAAAGTAATAAGCCGAAAAGACATCAGAATCATTATCAAAGGAGTTAAAAACAAATTTAAGTTTCCCTTATGTGGCATCTCGCCTGCGACGGTTTCAGACAACACAAATCAGCAGCCGAATAAACTTTAAAAATGTAAGTTATGAATTCCAAACCACTTTCCATCGCTTTCTCACAATAAAAGTTTAAACAAAATATATTAGCATAGTTATGGTTATACTTTTTGGCCTAAAACATACTTGTTTGCTTTATTTCCGTTATTTCTGTTTACAGAAAACAATATTTTTATTGTTATATATTGTAACAAATATTTCTGTCTTAAATTTTCCTTACATATCAATTGTTTACTAAATAAAATATATGAAATTACAATGTCGCCTATTGCTTTCAATCAAAGCAATAGTTTCCTGCTTCAGAACCAAAAACGTTTAAGTCTGGGTTTTGCACTTACTAGTATCACTAAATGTTCCTAAGAGAGCTGCATCTGGTGCATATAGGTTTCTGAAGCCATCCCATAATTATCTTGAAATCAAAAGATATCTCACATAAAACTTTTGCTTAGGTGATAAACAGTTTTTGACCCTTTCCTCCATTAACTGTTACTCCAAGGGAACGGGACGTAGCTCAAACGGTAGCCTGTCCGCCTGTGTAACTGTCGGTCGTCGGGTCGATCCTCCTCAGTGGACCCAGTTGCAGTTTGGGCTATTTTCCATCCCAACCAGTGGTCCACAACTGGTTCATCAAAGTCCGTGGTATGTACTTTCCTGTCTGTGACGAAGTGCATATAAAAGACACCTTGCTGCTTATCGGAAAGAGACCGGCCTCCGTGGCGCAGAGGTTAAGCTATCGGACTCGAGGCAGGTAGGTACTGAGATCAAATATCAGTCGAGGCATGGGATTTTTAATCTCAGTATTGGCTCCAACCCAGAGTGAGTGCTCCGCAGGGCTCAGAGGGTAGGTGTATACCACTTACGCCGACCAGTGGTCCACAACTGGTTTAACAAAGGCCGTAGTATGTGATTTTCTGTCTGTGGGATAGTGCATATAAAAGATCCCTTGCTGTTTATAGAAAAGAAGAGGGTATGTTGTCTCCTACTAACTCCAACCTCTGTCCTGGACAGACAGCAGAGGAAGCTGAGTTGTGTGCTCAGGACAGCGTGCTTGAACCTTAATTGGTTATAAGCACGAAAATAAATACAACTACCACCACTATCGGAAAGAGTTTTCTCTATAAAAATATGTCAGAATGACTATATGATTGACGTCCAATAGCCGACGATTAGATAAAAATCAATGTGCTCTAGAGGCGTCGTTAAATAAAACAAACTTTACTGCTACTCCAACTTATACACTTTTGGTTCTGAAGCAGCGCTTTGGAATCATCGTTAGTACGTTTATTGATTGGCTGGAGCAGTATGTCCAGTTATATTTTAGTTTGTACTTCTTTCACGATTTAATTAGTACTGGCGAAATTTTGATTAGAGACTTGCAAGTCTTTCATTTTGATTAGAGACTTGTCGTTTTATATTTTAGAGATCTAGTACTCGGTATCATGTCTTATGATCGTTTGTAATAATGGAAAGAAAAAAGATCTTACATTCTTTGATGTAAGATAGAATGTTGTTAGTGCCACTCGTTTGTTTGTATTGGGATCTGCTGTTACATTTATAAGTATGGGATTTATTTCATTAAAGGTCTTGGCTATCTTGGGTCGCACAGATGTCTAATTAAAATAGTGCTGGATCTATGATATATCGTATCAGCTGCCTGTACAGGTCAAGCGCGGCGGAACAGGTATACATGTGGAAGATCTAGCGCCCCCAATAATTCTGAATCAAACATAACCTCGTATCACTTGAAACTCAAAATTTCCAGCATGGGCGTAAATCCCGGGGGTGTGTGTGTCCTCCCCCACTTTTTTAATTATACCCCCCCCTTTTTGTTTCGAAAAATTGAAATTAAAATACCTAAATAATAATCTTTACCAGTATTTCTCTTTATTGTATCAATGTAACACTTAACCA
>JAULBS010100438.1:0-13778 GCA_032355785.1 Symmetromphalus regularis
TTAATTGCTAGTTGTTGATATAAAATTGTTAACACCATTAAAGTATTATCTCAAGTTATTTTACTGATTAGTGACATCCAACTATAGATCATTTGGTAAAGGTTCTAATTTAGTACATGTTTGTGAAAACCGTAACTTTAAAAGGTGTCAACTATAAGTAATTTTAATTGCTAGTTGTTGATATAAAATTGTTAACACCATTAAAGTATTATCTCAAGTTATTTTACTGATTAGTGACATTCAAAGACTTGACTAGGTCTGCATACCGTCTTAGACATTCCTTCATGACAAATTGTATCAATATTCCATGGAGTAAGCTGAAATGAAAAAAAAAGAAGACAAATTTAAATCTACTGACCATCGAACAGATACAGATGTGCAAAAATTCATTATGAATATTTTTAAAGAGTATCATTAATTGTTATTTAACTACTAATTCAACAACATTTTTGCTATTTTCACAGTACATGTAGAGTTTGTTAAAAAGGAAGATATATATGTAAAATTGCATGACAGATTACAAATATCATTACACTAATCTCAATAATATATTAAGAAATGGTGTCATAACAGGCATGTCAAAAGTCTGCAAATGATCCTTTCGTTTACACTTATATTAATTTGCACATACTCAAGCAAACTCATTTACGAGGGAGCCATATTTCATAAATTAGTCAAATAAAAAGGGTTACTTAAATTTGTGTTTACTTTCAACTGACAGGTCTACATTAAATATAAAAAAACTAATCTTTAAAAATTCCCCTGAAACAATTGTATTTTGTTTTGATACACTTGGCTCTAGAGTCCAAGAAATTATTTTTTATTGTTTTCTCCCACACACATTGTTTGTGCTGGGTCAGTGAAATAGGAAACACAAAATTAACTTAGATTGCCCCTAAAAGTATGTATGTATTTTGTCTTTTTTTTCTTGAAAGTGGTGTAGTTGCATACCTTTTCTTCTTGTTTAAGTTCTTCCTCTTTCTTCAAGAACTCCTTCTCTTGAAGTTCAAGTTCTGACAGTTCAATTTTCAACTTCTCTAAATCAGCTGGTTTGTCCTTAAAATAAAAATAATACCGCCACATGTAACTCTACAATTTGCTGAATGGAATAAAACTAAAATTAATACAGACACAAGTATTTTGCCTGACTTACAGCAGGAGTCGAATTTCATTGAGGCATTGAGACATTTTCCGTGTCGCCTCAATGTTACTTATAACAAAGGAAAATATTGTTGTGCCCTTTTTTGCCACTTGCCCCATAGAAACTCAAAAAATGCCTTGGTGCTCTCATGATTCCTAGGAATCCAAGCCAATAATCACTGTGCCCCCCAAACACCAAAATTCGACCCCTGCTTTTCAGGAATGAGCTGTAAGTAGCATGCTGGATTGGCTTATAGCAGTTATTTTACTAATTACCAAGACATCTGAGGCAATACTATTTGACAAAATAGTTCTTTTATTCTAGCCTTTAAACATCATTGGTTCTAATGTGGAAGGTGGGATAATTTAAATAAAAATAGACGAAAATACAATTTTATCAATATTTCCATTTCTGCTAGTATGCATGTTAGTGGATCTGTAATTACAAAAAAAAAATGGATGCCTTATTATATTAATTCATTTTTTTCAACATAGACAAAAGCATTATCAATTTATGTTCCAGAAAACAAGAGAAAATAATTCCTTTTACTCTAATCTACTGTAAAGAGAATATAATAATAATATGTAATCTTTGATGTTATCTGGTTTAAATTAAAAAAGAGAAACAATCAGAAATATTTCTCAATTCCTTTTTTTCAGATTCTTACCTCAGCTTCCTTTAATTTTTGTCTCATCTCATTTTTCCTAGATTGGTAACTAAAAACACAAAAATCTTAGTTAAGATAGATGTACTCAATGGCAATTAAACATGTACTCATTTCATGAAAATACAATAAACAGAATCACCAATATCAGCAAGTGTTGGAAATGGCTGGGAGCCCGGGTCCACCTGAAATGGGGTCAGGCTACGTAAAGTAGCAAAGTAGCTTCATTCACAGACTTCAAGCTATCTATGCGGATGACACATGTAGTATGCTAATGAGTAAAATGATCATGCGTGCGCATCTTACCTTGGTAGAACACCCGAAAGCATAAAAATCTGTCAACAGAATGTGTATTCTGGGTATTACTTTGAGTCTAAGTATCTCGAGCACCCGAGACATCGGGGCAATGACACAGCGATCATGAATAGAATGCACAATATTCCATCAAAGGCATGCATATTTATTATTATTATTTATTTTTAATTTAAAAAAATATATATATAATAATATATATATATTGCATGTATTAGACGATATTTTAAGTCTTAAAATAGGGAAGGAGTTTAGCCTATACAGAGTTAATACTTCGATAGCGGAATGTATGGAAACAGATGACTAATGAAATCGGTCAATCCAAGCATAATAATGCGCTGCTTAATTTTCAAAGCAATCATAGTAGCATCCACAAAGTTCTTACCAGTACATATTAGTTTATTTTTCATGTATTTAACTGTAATTCAGCGATGCAAACATTTATTTTAATTGTGTTAGTAATCACTGAAAAAATCTAACAAAAATGGCGGCAAACGTCACATGATGTGAAGGTTGCACACCATAGAATTTTGTACATATATTTCAGTGCTATTTCTATGTCATGACACAAATATAATTTTCTCACAATATTAGAAGATACATAGGAATAGCATTTTTGAAAAGTATAATTAGTTGGTAATCGTTCAGTTACAAAATATTTAAATGTTGACCACTAATATTTTTAGTTATGCAACTTTAAACCTAACTTGTAATAAAGGAGTGAAAAACAAGATGATATATATCTGTATGAACTTTGATTATGAAATAAAACTATATTTAATTGCAATTATTTTTATTTTGTCAGTTGTTGTACATGACAATAAATAAATTCACAATGGAGTCAAGACACACTAAAATTTGTTTTGGACTCTCCATATTTTCTCTCATGAGTCCATGGACTCTTCATATTTTTGGATGAATGAGAACCCTATATTTCTGGAGTTTATTTGCCGTTTAATAATTAATAAACAACTTGTACTTAGGTAGGTAATATTTGATAAAAAGGCTGGTTCTCCAATGTTTCACTTGGTCCACCAACTTTTCAAAATTCGGAGCCCTGGTGACCACCTCAATTCTCAACGAATTTCCAACACTGTTAAGAGCTATAATCCAGTGGCACACATAATAAATTATAGATCTGTTAAAGTGTCACAGTCATTGTTGCTGCCATTATATTGCTAACCATGACTTATAATACTATGAGATTGTGAATGTAATAAAACCATGAATTAAACAAAATATTGTTAAATCCACCCATTCCCTGCATGTTGTTTTCACTTGGTAAGTGACAAATAAATATTTTTTGTTTTGTTTAATGACACAACTATTGGATATCTTACATTTGGAAATTGTGACATTCAAGTGTGAGTCAGCCTCCAATGGGTTTTGAACTACTGTCTTCAGCTTGAGTGTCTTATGTCTATATCTAGGCAGAATCCTGTCATTCCACTAAATACAGTCCTGTCCATTTTAGGATCTAGTGATTGCTTGCACTTGCCTTTCACTCACTTTAATATATAAAGTAGCCTTTTATATTTTGTTTTATTCCTTAGTCTAAATTTTGAAAATGTAGCAAACCTCTTCTCATTTGAAATTTGAAATATACAGTGTATTTATGAATGGATCCAATATGTCTCAAGACAAAGAAAAGAAAAAAAAACTCCACAGAAAATGTAATGAATTAAGGTACTGAATATCAACTAATTTTAATTATTAAATAAATGTGCTTTGTATATATTAAAATCATATCTTAAATGTTTAGACTGATTATTTGTATAAATGGACATATTAGAAATTCTAAACGATGACTGTAAAGTTTTTCTTACGATAATAGCTTTATTTAATTATTATCCACTTGGTTCAACGTAATTGAGTTAATAAATATATGAATCACACATAATAACAATATGCCTTGCCATGACTGTAGTTAAGGCACATTTGATTGGTTAAAAATGACACTGACCTTTCCACCATGTGACTGGTTGACCGCCCTACTTTTTCCATTCATATTTTACAATATTTACAACTCGCGGTCATAATCCGAACTTGTAAATATTTGGCACGTGGTGTCAAATTAATGTTTAAAAATTAAATACTGAAAAAAAAAATATTTAAAACTTTAAAGTAATAATAATAATATATATTTATTTTAATTAATATTGAACAAATAAAAAAATAAAAATGAAATGCCTATATTAAATATGATGTCATTATAATTTGTAAAAGTGCAAATGATGTCACTAAAACTTGGAAAATTACAACGTCATCCATAATGTTATAGGATGGCATTTCTGTAAACTGTCACACAATTAATTAGAAAGTTTAAAGATAAGAACAGTTTGCAGGTCCCATTCCTTCGGATTCCGCCTCTACTCCACCCTGTCTTTTTTTTAAATCTGAGATGCAGCCTTGATGAACGAATCCATTCAATATTATTTATAGGTGATACAGACTAAAACTATTTATAGTTTGACTTTATTTATTAATTATTTTTGGGTGTTTACATTTGTATCTGATTGTTTATTTCTCTAATTGAAATAAATAAATAAGAAAATGCACATGCTCATTGACTAAATTATGTTATTTTGAATGATGTATCTATGGAACTATATTTTACATGTGTAGGATGACATCAGTATTTCGACAGAAGAACGTTTTGACTGCTTGTTCTTCATTGAAATAATATGGATAATAAAGAAATTATTATACTAAAAATAAAAATGAAATGCCTATATACTAAATATGACGTCATTATAATTTGTAAAAGTGCAAATGATGTCACTAAAACTTGGAAAAGTATAACGTAACGTCATCCATATTTTGCAGGTCCCATTCCTTCAGATTTTGCCTCTACTCCACCGTCCACCCTCCACCCTTTGTCTTTTTTTAAAATCTAAGATGCAGCCTTGCTGAACGAATCCATTCAATGTTATTTACACGTGATACGGACTAAAACTGTATTTATAGTTTGACTTTATTTATTAATTATTTTTGGGAGTTTACATTTGTATCTGATTGTTTATTTCTCTAAATGAAATAAATACATAAGAAAATGCACATGTTCATTGACTAAATTATGTTATTTTGAATGATGTATCTATGGAACTATATTTGACATGTGCAGGATGATGTCTGTATTTCAAAAGAAGCTTGTTCACAAATTAAACTGTTCATTCGCAAAGGCGATCTGGTGCCTTTCATTTGTAACCTTTTGATGGCTTGTTCTTCATTGAAATGATATGGATAATAAAGAAATTATTATACTAGCATGTGTGTCATACTAATTTTACGAAACTCGTTTCAGAAATCCTGACACTCATTTCGTAAAATCAGTACGACACACACGCTCGTATAATAATCTCTATGTATTAATTAGTGAACACATTTATTTCTATTTAGATTTTTAAATACTTCAAATTTGTATATATCAATATTACCATGCTTTTTCATGATTTTGTTCTCTGAATATATATCTGGAAATAATGGTCTGACTAAGATATATGATTATTATATTAAATTATATGACTCAAACAATATGGATTATTTTTGTAGCTTTTTGTGAAACACCAAGATGCATTTCAAGCAGGTTCAACATATCCAGATTCGTACTATGAAACAATTTGTGCCAAAGGTATAATACATTCATGTTTCTAGACCAGTTTCTCTTTCTATTAAGGAATTATATTCTTGATTAACGTTCCATTACTACAGGGATTGAAATAAATGGTATAATAATTAACTCTTTTGATCCTAAATATCTATTATATTATGTATTTTTATACATTTCATCTGAGGTAAAAGAAGTTTCTCATTATTAAATTTTGTCCAATGATCCAAGGTGATAGTCATTGTCTGGAGCATTCATGTTATAGTATTTTGATTTTGGGTGTCCAACGTAGACATTTGTTGATACTGTTAAACTGTTAAATAATTGTTGATTGAAAAAGTTTCATTGTGTGTTTACATAATGACAGGAAAATTTGTTCTGCTCTCTTATATTTGTTTATGTGTTTTATTTATTTCAGGTGTTTATCACAATGTATCAGAAGATACACACTGGTCTCCATTTCTCAATGCAACGATCAACCACATCCGCAAATATTACCCTTTACCATGGGATGAAGTGAGTGTGTATATAATATATGACTATAACAAGGTACAAAATATGAGGTTGTTTCACATTGATTCTTGTATGTTGCATAAATGACATAATCTAACCAATATATTTTCTAAAGAGACTCACTTGATCTTGAAATTGGATTTCTTGCATCATAAAACATTCTTGGGCTCATTTTGAGCTTATCATACTCCGGGAGAGCTACATAAACAATAGCAATGGCATGCTTAGTGGTTAGCTTTTTCACAAAACCAGCTAACAGGATGTGCACGTGGGTTTTTCTTTGACTTGCCATTCGGGCGAGTTTCATCAATACTTTCAATTGATTTTATAGAAAACTTTTAAACTTATATTGCACTTTAAAAACCTCTGTTATCTCTACTAAATAGTATCAGATATAGAACCAGTAACAACCAAGCAAGTAGGAGAAAGAATACTTTTCAGTTTGATAACAATACACAGGCATGATACTTCTCCGTGAAATCTCAGAAGTCCATGAAAAGCCAAAAAAATTCCTTGCTTGTTATGTTCTCTATATGTGAATGCATGTGGTGTCAGTGCATCAGGCTAAGGGTAAAGAAGTGTGTGGTAGCTTCTGACCATGTGCTGTCATCATTATCTATGCATGGCACGTGGTCAGTTGCCAGCTGTTTTTCTTCTCGTCATTCTACTTCTCGTCATGAGAGTTGACATCATTCCACACAAAACTCCAAAAGCAGAAATTGATGCCAAAGTGAAAAATAAGTGCCACTGGGATTTGTTAGATACGAATGTTAAGGGAGAACATTTTCAAAAATTCTTGAGCCAAAACTTACTATAAAAGCGGCCAGGAGAAGCTTCATAATGCCTCTAAAATCCTGTACGGTCAATAGGTTCAGAAACAAGTTTTTGTTAGTACCATGCCTGAATAGAAATAAACAATATGGTGGTAAACAGAATCTGCTGAAGTGTTCTGAAAGCTTTTAATTTTAATAAACTAATTAGGTTGGTCTCCATAATTCTCAGAAGACACCTATTGGTTTGATTGCACATATAGTAATACACCTTACAGATTCAGTCAACTGAAACGTTATCAACTTGAAAGTAACTTATTTTCGTTTAACAAACATTAAATTATGGAAATTTTGACATATAGAGATTACATGTTGAGAATACTGATTATTTTACAAGTGTGTTTTAAATTGTATATCATAAGCAGTCATAATAGTTTTATATCTGTTTGTTGCAGGCCACAGAAAAGTTGGTGGTGTTCATGTTTGGCTTTGTGTCACACCAGGTGGCAGACATCTTGTGGCACAACCTTGGCATTCAGCAGGGATTTCTACAAACCATGGCAGACGTAAGTTATAACCTACTCCTTGTTAGCATCATGATCGATCAACTTACTGAGCGATTAAAGAAATTAAATAAAATCCTTTTAACCCTGTGTAAAAGATTAATCTTTGTTAGTAAATGTTTTCTTTAATATCTTCAGGGTTTTATTACCTTTATTCCTAGATTCAAAAATTAAGCATTAGTTTTTCGCTGTTCTACAAAATCTGATATTTTTGGGGTAAACTTTCCCAGACTGAATATAATAAATAACAGATGTTTAATCTTTGTCACATACAATGTAACAGGGGATAATATTTCAAAATCTGAGGTAAGCGGAAGTCGGTTTACGAGGTTTTTATCTAGGTAACCTGGTCGATTACTTGAAATTTACATTGAATTTTTTCTCTTATCCTAGCCATGCTAATTTCACTTTATCTACAGCGACATTCCAAATGTTTTGTTTTTTAAAGCTCATTATGTGATGTTTAGTATTTTTAAACTTTTGTAACACTTTTGGATTCCTGTTTTTGTTAAAACTGTTTTCAACGTTTGTAAAATTATAGGCAATCCAATATTATGTTAAGATATTTCTAAAGATAAAATAGCTGCAGACACTTTAGCCATCCTCAGTGGTCCGCACACATTTCATTAAAACTTTTGGCTCAACTCTATACTGAGCAGTTTAGTTTAGACTGGTCGCAAGTTACAACTGTTGCAACATAACCTTGTCTACTGGTTCTCTGCGCATCAGGTATCTAAAAATCAGTCTAAAACATTTGTTGGAATAGTTCTGCATGAATAAACTTCTTGTAATTGTGAAGTTTGCAAGTTTTGACGTAACCGATTTGCGGTTCGCTTAAATTTAATTTTGTATAACCGACACGTGAACAGAACGGTGGTTCGCTTGAAATATTGTGTCCTGATATAAGTACATATTAAATAGATGTATTAATTTGATTAAAATACATCTGCAGTATTAATAGCTTATTATTCTGACTAATAAAAATTCTAAAATAATCATTGTTATTTCTATATATGATATTGTGTGTTCATAGCTGATATTAAATTAATATATTATGATTGAAGATTTTTTTTGTATTAAAACAGATTGAGACTAGTCTGTATTTTAAAGCAGTATTGTTTTCTTACTGGTTTAAAAATAATGTTTTTTGTAGATCAACTTCCATGGCAAATTCAGTGATGGTCATTTTGTAGGTGACTTAGGTAAGCTTATATTAAAATACATCCATTTTTACATTAATGTATCATTCATCTTTATTTTACTATAGAAGACATTTAAAACAAATTTTAAGGTTGGTTGCAGAAATTTGGAAATGTGGGTCTAAAAATGTTTGAAAGATTTTTTAAATTGTATTTTGGGTCCAAAGTTAGTTATAACCAAAATATAATGGAATTTTTATTTTAATTTGGTGGCCGAGGTGTGTGATGTGTTGTGACATCCAGATCCATGTTGACCACCCTAGATTCACCTATGATTTTTGCTGACGTGTAAAGCAGTTCTATCTAAAAGGATGATTATGACCATCAGACTTTTCATTTTATTTGAGAGTAGGAAGAGGAGATACTTTAAAGGAACTCGTTTTTTTTAAAGAGGAAAGTAAACGGCGCTAGTTTGCAAATAGACCGGTAAATGTGCCACCCACCACCTTGTTTTGAAAACACTGGACCATTTACATCATACTATTTTACTTATCAAGAAAAAGAAACAAATTAAAGTGGAATCTATATAGTGATTTGTTTTCATACATTTTTTCAGATGGAGATCTTTTGCACTCACCTCAGTATAGACACTATAAACCAATGTACTAGGCTATATTTAAAGACATTGTGGTAACTATCCACAATATTTTAATATTACATTTTTACTTTACAGGGGGTGATGTTTTCAATCTGTTCAATCTCAACATGAGCTATGTGGGTGAACTTTCTGAATGGTATGTATATAATAAAAGAGCAATAAAATTTGAATATAGTTCAGGTTATAATTAGGAACTTGTTTCTAAAGCCTGTGTACATACACAATTGAATAGTCACGAGTGGGAAATTTGTGTGGCTACATGTACAACTAACTAATTGACAACTTTGTAATAGCTAACTGGTGGATCTCCCAACTGGAGCAGCCAGACATGCAACTGTTGGTGAACATGTGGTTGCATTTACAACTAACTAATTGCAGACTTTATAATTGCTAACTGGTGGATCTCCCAACTGGAGCAGCCAGACATGCAACTGTTGGTGAACATGTTGTGGTTGCGTTTACAACTAACTAATTGCCAACTTTATATAGTTTATGACCACCATACAATTTTTCAATAAAGGCAAGAAATCGACACTTTTAAACACCATTAAACCCCCGAACATAATATATTTATTTAACAAATTATGTACGACATATGTACATTATAGAAATTGCAATTTAGGTGTATTTGCTATATCCTCCATTGTTTTAGAAAATAAAGGCTGGTAGTTCCTTTAGATGACATTACGCGCAAAATCATCTGGTTTGGCAGGTGTTTCATGGTTGAAATCAGGTACTTTTCATCATATCGCTTTCCTGGTGTTCTAAGCATGTTACATTTTCGCACAACAAACTGCTGCAGGATTGATTCGTCGGAGAACAAAACTTTACCCCAAACTTCAGTGGTCCGATGCTGATGTCTTCAACCAAAAGCGAAATGCTTTGATTTCATGGTTTTTGTCAACCTTAGTTTACAAGCAGATTTAAACGATTTCAGACCAAATTTGTTGCTCAAACGAAGTGAAACAGTCATTCTACTCACGTTTGTGCCTTTTGCCAACAAAGCAACCCAAATTTTCGTAATTGAACTGGTTGGAGAATGCACAGCAATCATTTTCATCAAATGATCATCTCTGATGCTGGTTTTCTTAGGCAACCACTTCTCTTCATGTCACTATAAGTCCAAAGAATTTTAAAACTGACAATTGCAATATTAATGGCAGGTTTACTAACACTGTATTTTGCACTAATTTAGCGTTTTGATTAGCCTTCATTGTGTAATGTCACTACTTGGGTGCACTGAAGCTGGCTGAGAGACGTTTTTTTGCCCATTTTACCAGATACAAAATGACCGATTATATCCACAAAATTGACTCTCCAAATGACAAAAAGCGAACGAATGATGCCTAGCTGGTTCAGAAAAAAAGCTAATGCAATCTGATGCACTAGTTACCGAAGACAAAAATGGGTGACGCAATCGGACGCAATAATGGCAAAACATAATTTTTTTCATTGGTGGTCTTAAACTTTTGGGAAGCACTGTATAACAACGTACTGTAAACGTGCCTTCTATAAACAGTTTTTTCATGGGAAAGATTCTAACATAGGCTAGCAGCCTGTCGACCAATCTTTTCCGCAAAAACAAAATGACTGAATAAATATTGTTTAAAACAGATTTAAAAAAAAAATAGTTAATAAAGCTCAGGTGTGAGAATTGTCCGCAGATTCGCGGAATTCCGCGGATTTTATCTTCGTAGGATCGATCTTGTGAATCGCCTGCATCCGATGAGATAATTTTGAGCGGGGTAAGGTCAACAAATTCACGTTTTTGGCTTGTGATCCTCAAAACTGCCATATGAAAGGAAATGTGCATTCTTGTTGGTTTTCCATGAAATGTATCTATCTGTTTACATTTTAAACATTCTGCTGTTTTTCTCATTTGCCATTCTCAGCCCTGAGCTGCAATTCTGACACATGGCTTTGAAAAGCTGAAGAACAACAACTACTACAACAAGCAATAGATGAAAAAATATACTTTATAAATACGTCTAGTTATGTACGTGCATCACATGTTTACCTTAACCGACATTTCCTTTCTTAAACCGATTATTGTAATTAATTAAAGTTGCATAAACTTGAGCGCGTGTGATTAAAATAGAGAAGTTTAATGGCGGATTTAATGGTACGGGTGATAATTACAACTTAGTTCTCACCTTTAAACAATTGCTGGAATGAATAATGAAATTATTTGCTTAAGTTATCAGGTGCAAGGAGAAATTGCTGTTACCAGACTTACTAGAATAGGTGACTGTAGCGCTTTGGGATAATTGAAATGAATAATTGAATTTACATACTGTTAAACCAGTGCAGGTTTTTCTATTTGGAAAATAATTATGATCCATAGAAAACGTATAAGCAATCTTTCAAGAAAATTAAAATAACTATGCATGGATCATCTTAGTTGATGAATTATATACAAAATATGTGGGATTTTAGATTAGTTGTCTTGCACATGTAAAAAAGCAAGAATCGTAAAGGTATTAAAGTCCCAATTAGACGAGTATTTGAACAAAGAAAGGATTTTTTTTAATTTAACGACGCCTCTAGAGCGCATTGATTTTTATCTTATCATCGACTATTGGACGTCAATCATATGGTCATTCTGACACATGTATTTAGAGGAAACCCGCTGCCGCCACATAGGTTACTCTTTCCGATAATCAGCAAGGGGTCTTTTACATGCTCTGTCCCACAGATAGTACAGCATATACCACGGCCGTTGATGAATCAATTGTGGCCCACTGGTAGGAACGGAAAATAGCCCAAACTGCAAATGGTTCCACTGAGAAGGATCGATTTGATCATATGTAAAGAAAGCAAGAATCGTACAGGTATTGAAGTCATAATTAGAAGAGAAAAATCCTTTGGCTGTAAGTATTTGAACAGGACAATAGTATACAATTACCGGCCAGTCTTGTATGACCTCGCTCCGTGACCTTGGCTCTTGTTTGGAGCGGATTGAGCATGATGTATGCTTTGGGGGTTATCATTACACCTTTTCTTTTCCATAATTAAATAAATCAATATCGCTAGCTATCGACAGTAACACAGGAACTATGCTGGGACTCTGTTTGTTATGGACAAAGCCCGAGGTTAAAACTCGCCTGGGAGAACAAATAATAGATAAATCACTGTTTATAAATACCATTTCTCTGGTGCATTCAGTAGTTTACACGAAAGGAAAGGAATCGATGGATATTACGAAAGAAGGAAAGGAATTTGTTTAACGACATCCCAAGACATTGATTATTCAGCAGCTATTCGGTGTAAGATAGACGGTGTTTGCTTCTGTGGAAACCCGCTACCGCCACACAGGTTACTATTTCCGATTAGCAGTAGGGGATTTTCTACATGTGTTTTCCTAATGATAAAGTAGTCTGTTTTATTTAACGACGCCTCTCGAGCACATTGATATTTATCTTATCGTTGGCTCTTGAACGTCAATCATATTTAATTAGAGGCAACCTGCTTCCGCCACATAGGCTACTCCTTCCGATAAGTAGCAAGGGATTTTTTATATTCATCGTCCCACAGACAGGACAGTATATACCACAGCCTTTGAATAACCAATTGTGGACCACTGGCTGGAACGGAAAATAAACTAAACTGCAAATGTGTCCACTCAGAAGGATCGATCCGATGACAGACCGCTTCACTGGCGGATACGCTACCATTTGAGATACATCCCCCTTCCTTTCCTATTGATATGACAGCACTTACCATTGCTTTTGTTAAACCATTCTGGATCACTGGCTGGACAGAGATAGACTCCAAATGCGTCCGCTGACGTGCATCGATCTGACAGCCCATCGCCACAATTGGTGTAACAAAGATCATGGTGTAT
This sequence comes from Symmetromphalus regularis, assembly GCA_032355785.1. NCBI lineage: Eukaryota > Metazoa > Mollusca > Gastropoda > Neomphalida > Neomphalidae > Symmetromphalus > Symmetromphalus regularis. The sequence goes on from JAULBS010100438.1 coordinate 13,212, forward strand.
TGTCTTCTGTGGGAAAAGTGCATATAAAAGATCCCTTGCTGCTATTCTGAACGAGTAGACTATCTGGCGATAGCGGGTTTCCTTTAAAAATCATGAGTCGTAAAAACCGTTTGCAGTAGATTCCATGAAGTATGTTCAAGTATATTTATGTGTAGTTGCGTAATATTTTAGTTAAATGAAAAACAAATTGTGTAATAAGCATTTTTATTATTTAAACTTTAGCTGGTTATGTTATGTGCAAAATTATTAAGCAGTGTTAGCAGGCCCGGACATGGGGGTGGGGTGGCGGGGAGCATTTGGGTCAGTTGGCATGGGCTAACGATTTTGAGAAAGCCTACTCCCCCTGGTATTTAGCATTCAGTGGCGTAGTTTCCATTAAAGCAATGAGGCAACTGCCTCACTAGATTTTTTGCCAGAAACAAAATTAATGTGATTAATATTATAAAAGTTGATTAAAATACGATAAATAAAATCTTTGTCAAAGAGTTGCCTCACTAGAAAAAATGGCATTGATTACAAAATTACTTAAAGAGCAGTTTGAAACGGGGGGGGGGGGGGGGCGATTAA